>LBNU01015871.1:13905-44493 GCA_014162995.1 Artemisia annua
CAAATTTAACGCCCCTTTGAGGTTTTAACACTCTACCATCCCTCCCCACAATCGTACCATCAATATGCTTAAGTTTTGCAGATAACTCACTAGTTTTCAAACCCTCATTAACCTCTCCTTGCCTTCCAACAGTCGACACATTAGGAGCAGATTTTGTACTACTAGTACCCGACTTCTTCAAAATCGATTTCAAAATAGGAGCATTATCAAATAAATTCGACTTAGGACCTGAAGAAGCATTCGAATTACCAGTATTCAAGGAAGCCTTATTCGTATTATCCTTCTCCATAACCCAAAAACAACGAAAAGTATAAGCAGCAGCAAAGAAAAAACGAAACACTAAACAAACAAATGGAAAAACCCTAAACCAATAACCAGCGATCACAAAGATACCTAAAACACTAAAGTATGACCAGCAATAAGTAGATGCAAGAAACCTTAAACGACTTAAATACCCATTATTAACTAACCGACATTCATGAATTCAGAACCGACTATCATTATGATAGAGCAATTAAAGAGCAGCAGCAATATCTAATTTTTGGTAACAAAAAAAACGATTCCCTAAACAAAAGAAACCGACTCCCTAACAACCAATAATCAGCAACCTAATAATAAATCAACTAAAGGGAAGTAATTCTAAGATTAATCCACAAGAGTTGAAGTGTTAAAAGGTATTCGAATTAAAGAATTGAGAGAAGAACGATTAGACTTGAAGAAGGGAAGGAAATCGCCATTTTTCACCAGAGAACTTTTAGGGTTTTACTTACCTCCCGCGGTTTTTTCCAAAAGAACAGCCTTACACTCCCATAACAAGAAACCAGCATCAANATAAGGATTCCTCTTCTGATTTGCACAATTCGAGTGGTATAGGGCAGCACTCTAATTCGAAAGGTAATGAAGTTAATGCAACAAATATTCCTCCTTCTAATGTGCATATGAATAAGAGTGCAACTTACGCGGGTGCTACTTCTAATGAACCTCTTAAACACGTGTCTAATTTTCGGAGGTTGGAATGTAGCAAAAAGAAGGATGAGGTTGATCTTTCAGTTCCAATGAAAGTAGTGGAAGAGGTGAACACGATATTTGAGAATACTCTCTACGGTTACTTTTTTTTTGGGTAAAAGGGTCTACACCCTGGCAAAATTCATTACTCCAAAAAACGTTAAGGTACAATATGACGAGGGTGAATTCCCTCGCCCCCAGTCCCTAAGGACACTTACAAGACACTTATCTAAGAATGACAAACCATTCTTAAAACTAACATGCACAACATGTGCAACTGACCAAATAAACATGCTAAACAAAAGCAACTTAACAAGCAAGAATCACAAAAATAAAAAACTATTTCTTCTTGCGTCCTTGCACCTGGAAATCTTTCGGAGAACCATTCTTGAACTTGGAATACATTTCAATATCATCATAGTTCTCGTAGACTTCATCATCTTCATCAACTTCATCAACATACTTCACTTCATCAGCAAACGTTACCCTCTTCATAGGACTTCACTATAGTAGTAAACGAGCTAGGATTGTCAATATCAGAATAGGTCACGTTTGTAGAAGCACCATCCTTGTGAGAACCAAGCTCCCACAAACCATCAATAGTGCTATGCAATGGAACCACATTAACACCACTATTACCCACGGTTTCCACACCCCCAAAGGAAGCATGAGCATCCATAGGTTCCGGCTGCTCAATTTGAGTAATTCCATTCTCAACGGTAGCAGCCCCAATATCACTCTTCAACGCATCATTAGATGTACCAATCGAAGTAGAAACACCATTAGTAGGCTTAATAGCAGCCCCCACATCAGGTTGTGAACCTCTATTCTTCTTCTTGGTAGCCGGTTTAGAAACAGGTTGATACGAAATTTTTTTTTTGAGCAATTAAAGAGCAGCAGCAATATCTAATTTTTGGTAACAAAAAAAACGATTCCCTAAACAAAAGAAACCGACTCCCTAACAACCAATAATCAGCAACCTAATAATAAATCAACTAAAGGGAAGTAATTCTAAGATTAATCCACAAGAGTTGAAGTGTTAAAAGGTATTCGAATTAAAGAATTGAGAGAAGAACGATTAGACTTGAAGAAGGGAAGGAAATCGCCATTTTTCACCAGAGAACTTTTAGGGTTTTACTTACCTCCCGCGGTTTTTTCCAAAAGAACAGCCTTACACTCCCATAACAAGAAACCAGCATCAAGAATAGAACAAGCCATCAAGAATGCATAAGAGACGTAGGCAACCGCAAGTCTCTCTAGGGGCGATTTTTCTCCCACTCCTATCCCTAAATCGTTTTTCATCTTTTCAGCCTAAAGTCCTTTAATTCTTGGATCGAATTGGTTATTCCTGTGATCAATCTTCTTGGTTATCATTTGTTTAATCAAATTGCTGCTTGTTTTTATTGGATTAAGGTTGAATTAGGTGATCGTTTATGTTTGGGTTTAAAATCGCAAACCTTTTATAAGGATCTATCCTAAGTTTTTTTAGGGTTTTATCCTTAATCGCACCTCTTTTGCTTAAGTCGGTTGCTGTTTTTATATATATATTGGGGGTCGATTTTTTACTTGCTGCATCTATTTAATCATTTATTGGTTAAAGGTTGTCACTCTACGATTCTCTTTAGGGATTCGTTTTCTTTGTTTGCAAGTAATCTGCTGGTGCTTAACGTTTGACTAAACTCGTTTGGGTTTGGTTTTATTCAATTGGTTATTGGTGTTTATTGGTGTTTCTGGTCTTTATTGTTTAACAAACTTCATCTTAGGGGTTTGGTACCTTCTGATTGGTTCGTAACCTGAATTAGGGTTTTGTTCTATTGCAAGTGCGCTTGGAGTTGCTGCTGTTAGTTAAGTGAACGTGGGTTTTGAGAGTGATGGAAATTGGGTCTTTGAATAGTAAGAAGCCTAGTAAGGCTACGGGGTTGGCTGCTAAAATTGGTAATATTGATGGCAAGCTTATTACTAATGCAAGTATGCCATTGAAAGCTAAATTGAAAAGTGCAGGTTTGGATGGAAAAACGGGTAGCTTTGCTCTTCCTTGTGATCATGATCCCGTTGTTTCTGGTCCGAATGGTGGTTTACAACAAGGGGTACGTTTGGCTAGTTCTAATTCTGATTGTCCTAAGTCTAATAATGGTGTAGCATCTGATTCTTTGGGGGCTGCTATTGTTGGTACGTCTAAGGATAATGGTGATGGGCTAGTGGATGGGGGTAATATTGGAGGTTCTTGTGAGCCTAAAGTACCTAGTGATGCACAATCTGTTGGTGTTGATGAGACTACTAGGTCGGGTTCAAGAGTGGTTATTCCAATGGCCGTCATTGATGATATGTGTACTAAACTTAATAATTCATTGTACGGTTATTTCATTGGTCAAAGAATTGCATTTCCCATTGTGGAAGTTTATGTCAAGCATGCTTGGGCAAGGTTCGGATTTGAACATGTTATATTGCGGAATGGTTTCTTCATTTTCAAGTTCTCATCACCTGAAGGTATGAAAAAGTTCTTAATGGGGGTCCTTGGTTTATTAGATCAATGCCTTTAGTTTTACATCCTTGGGTGCCTAACAAGAGGCTTGAGAAGGAAAAGGTTACTAAGGNATGTATACTCCTGGTGGTGAGGTTTGCTGTTGGTATTACTAATAAAACGAGGGTAAAGCGACCTCAAAAATACAGGTAGTACTACTATGATGCTATCCTATAGGATGACATGTAATATTTTTTTTGGTAAAAGGGTCTTGCACCCTGGCAAAATTCATTACTCCAAAAAACGTTGAGGTACAAAATGACGAGGGTGAAATCCCTCGCCCACAGCTCCCTCTAGGACATTACAAAGAAACCTATCAAGAATGCATACCATTCTTAAAAGCTAACATGCACAACATTGCAAACTGGACCAACCACAATGCCTAAACAAAAGGCAACTTAACAAAGGCAAGAATAACAAAAATAATAGACATAAAAGAATAACTATTTCTTGCTTTGCCGTCCTTTGCACCTGGAAAATCTTTCGGAGAACCATCTTGACTTGGAATACATTTCAATATTCATCGTAGTTTCGTAGACTTCATTCCAACTTCATCAACATACTCAACACACTCAAACTTCATCAACAAACGTAACCCTTCTTCAAAGGACTCTTCACTAGAATTATCAAAATCAGAAGAGGTAACGCCTTGGTAGAAACACCATCATTGTGAGAACCAACGTTCCCACAAACCATCAAGTGCTATGTAAGAATCACATTAACACCATTAATCCCCACGGATTCACACCCCCCAACAGAAGCAGGAGCATCCACATGGTCCGGCCTGCCTCAATATGAGCTGTGTTCCATCCTCAGCATTAGCAGCCCCTAAACACTCTTCAAAGCATCATGAGATGTACCACTCGATTAGAATCACCATTAGTAGCTTAGCAGGCCCCGGCATTATGGTTGTGTACCTTTATTCTTCTCTTGGGTAGGCCGGTTAGAAACAGTTGGCTATGAAAGTTTTGACTTAGTTGAAATCCCCCCAAGTTCCCTTTCTTACCTTATCATTAGTATGACCAGCCTTTGTAGCGTAACTCCATGCTTGTTGGAGTCGAATGCCATAGTAACCCGCTTACGCCTAAGAGGACACCCATCATCATCATGATTGAAACAAACACACTTAGAACACCCAAGATGGCGCACCATTCATACTCACATCAGAAACCTCGCATATAATGACCCTTACCTTAGGCTAAGGAAATTTCGAACTCAATTGGATTCCAAAAACACCCAATCAGCGATAATTCAAGAGTAATACCCGTGCATATAGTAACGTCCCAAGGATTCTTAACATATGATTCAGTACCGCACAACCGTGATTATCACGCCCCCAACTTTTTGCAATCAAACGTAATACCGCGCTTGTCAGAGTACACACGGACGGTATAATTGCTGGAATAACGTCACCCAGACGGGTACCGGTTAGCTAACTTTCCTTCTCAAGCCTCTTGTTAGGCACCCAAGGATGTAAAACTAAAGGCATGATCTAATAAACCAAGGACCCCATTAAGAACTTTATTCATACCTTCAGGTGATGAGAACTTGAAAATGAAGAAACCATTCCGCATTAAACATGTTCATATCCGAACCTTGCCCAAGCATGCTTGACATAAACTGTCCACAATGGGAAATGCCAATTCTTTGACCAATGAAATAACCGTACAATGAATTATTAAGTTTAGTACACATATCATCAATGACGGCATTGGAATAACCACTCTTGAACCCGCCTAGTAGTCTCATCAACACCAACAAGATTGTGCATCACTAGGTCGGCGGTTCGAAGAGTGGTATTCCAATGGCCGTCATTGATGATAGTGTACTAAACTTAATAATTCATTGTAACGGTTATTTCATTGCGTCAAGAATTTCATTCCCTGTGGAAGTTTATTCAATTCATGCTTGTGGCAAGGTTCGGATTTGAACATGTTATATTGCGGAATGGTTTCTTCATTTTTCAAGTTCTCATCACTTGAAGGTATGAATAAGTTCTTTACGTGGGGGTCCTTGGTTTATTTAGATCCAATGCCTTTTATTTTTACATCCTTGGGTGCCTAACAAGAGGCTTTGATGAAGGCAGAAGGTACTAAGGTACCCGCTCTGGGTACGTATTCAGACATATATCCGTCCGTTGTGCTACTCTAAAAGCGGTATTTAGCTTTGATGCAAAACAGTTGGGGCGGATAATAACGGTTTTTTATGCGGGTACTAATGATATGTTAAGATATCCTTGGACGTTATTAATATGCACGGTACTTTATTGAATTATCAGAATAAGAATAATTGGATGTTTGGAATCAATTGAAGTTGAAATCCTTTACCTAAGGGTAAGGGTCATTTATTAGAGGTCTTGCATGTTGAGTATGAATGGTGCCATCTTTGGGTGTTCTAAGTGGTGTTTGTTTCAATCATGATGATGATGGGTGTCGCTCTTAGGGTAAGCGGGTTACTATGGGATTCGATAACAAGATGGTAAAGGTTCACGCTACAAAGGTGGTCATACTAATTGATAAAGGGTAAGAAAGGGACTTGGGGATTTCAACTAAGTCAAAACTTTCAATACCAACACCTGTTCTAAACCGGCTACAAGAAGAAGAATAAAGGTACACAACCCTAATGCCGGGCTGCTAAGCCTACTAATGGTGATATCTTTTAATTCAGTGCGACTACATCTCATGATGCTTTGAAGGAGTGTTTTAGGGGCTGCTAATGCTGAGATGGACACATCATATTGAGCAGGCCGCGACCATGTGGATGCTCCTGCTTTCTGTTTGGGGGTGCTGGAATCCGTGCGGGATTAATGGTTGTTAATGTGATTTCACATTACATACACTATCTGATGGTTTGTGGGAACTTGGTTCTCACAATGATGGTGCTTCTACAGCGTTACCTCTTCTGATTTTGATAATTCTAGCTCGTTTACTACTACAGTGAAGAGTCCTTTGAAGAAGGTTACGTTTGCTGATGAAGTTGAGTGTGTTGAGTATGTTGATGAAGTTGATGAAGTCTACGAGAACTACGATGATATTGAAATGTATTCCAAGTTCAAGAATGGTTCTCCGAAAGATTTCCAGGTGCAAGGACGCAAGAAGAAATAGTTATTCTTTTATGTCTATTATTTTTGTTATTCTTGCTTGTTAAGTTGCTTTTGTTTAGCATTGTGGTTTGGTCAGTTGCACATGTTGTGCATGTTAGTTTTAAGAATGGTATGCCATTCTTAGATAGGTGTCTTGTAAGTGTCCTAAGGGACTGTGGGCGAGGGATTTCACCCTCGTCATTTTGTACCTCAACGTTTTTTGGAGTAATGAATTTTGCCAGGGTGCAGACCCTTTTACCCAAAAAAAATATTACATGCATCACTAATAGGAACATCCATAGTAGTACTACCTGTATTTTGAGGTCCTTTACCCTCGTTATTAGTAATACCAACAGCAACCTCACCACCAGGAGTACTACAAGTCGTATTAGGGTTCATTGTAGGTTCAAAAACCAACTCACCAGAACTAATACCACTTACTAGCCGCATTATCAATTGTTTTTTGACTCATAAAATCATCCACAACCTGATGATCATATTATCAGATCGAATAGGGTGTTCACAAACCCTAACTTGCTACTGAGTTGGAGTAGAATCGTACCCAGCATCACCCTTCTTCAAACGAGCCATACGTTCACTCAAAGCATCCAAATTAACCACAGGATAGGGATTAGCAGTCCTTGTGGATTTCATCTCTCTATAACCCACTATCAACAACTTACAATACCCAAAAACTAATCGGTTACTTGCAGAATAATAATTAAAAACCAAACTCAAAAAGAGATTAGTTTTGCGTTAAGCACCAAGAATCCCAAAAACAAACGCAACCCTAAGCACCAGCAGCACTTGCGCATAAAATAAAACGAAAATCCCAAAAGAGAATCGTTAAAGTGAAGAACAATATGCTGCAAGAATGAGATCGACTCTATATATATGTAAATCAGAGATAAACCGACTTAGAATGAAGGATAATATAAAGTGTGCAGCCGCCACCATCTTTTCTATTCACATTCTGGCCATAAAATAATTCCAAAAACGTCCTCTCTACCCTTGGATTCCTGTTCTTGGGTATGCAATACGTTCTTGTGGTTGTTTTCTATTGTAAAGAGGTGGCGGCTGGCGATTTTCAAAACCCTAACTAATCTCTATCGTTTTTCATCAATTTCTGCTATTATTCCTTTGATTCTTGTACTGAATTGATTATTCTAGTGTTTAAGCTTTGTGTTTATCATTGGATTAATCAAATCGATGCTTGTTTCAATCGGATAACTACTGATTCGGTCAATCGTTCTTTAGGGTTTTTAAAGGGTCGATCTGCTTAGGTTTTGGGGGTTTCAATCGTTGCTGATTGGTGCTTCAAGGCTGAACGGATCCCTAAGGTTTTAGGGGTTTGTTTATTTTATCTCCTGGAAGTGTACCCTTGTTAGGGTATTGATTAATGGCTGGTACCCTTTTTTAGGGTTCGTATGTTCTTAATATGATGGGTAAAAGGGTTAATTCACCCTGGTAAAATATATTACACCAAAAAACATTGAAGTACAAAGGATGAGGGTGACTTCCCTCATCTCAGTCCCTTAGGACACTTACAGACTCGAATATAGGNGTTTTTGGAGTAATGAATTTTGCCAGGGTGCAGACCCTTTTACCCAAAAATACATGTAAGAAGCTTCAAACGCACCGTTGATTTAATCACATCAATCAATTGACTTTCAGACCGACGTTGCTGCTTGAAGATTCTGTTGTTTCTTTCTTGCCAAATGAAATAAGAAGTCGCCGCAAACAAAAGCTTTGAAACAACACTCCTCACAGACCAAGATGTAGACATAGGAGTCGAATGATGTACCACATCCTCTAAAGAAGAAGGAATGTCCGTAAGACCAGCAAACACCTTCAACGAGTCCCAAACCTGAAAAGAAAACAAACACTCAAAGAAAAGGTGATCATGAGAATCCAGTTGAGTGTTGCACAAAGGGCACACAAGGGCGCCACTAGAAGGGTCATTAGGGCGAAGCATATCCTGAGTACGAAGCCTCCTTCTCATAACCAGCCACAAATGAAAAGCATGCCTCGGGATACAGTGCGTGAACCAAACCAGATGAAACCAATCAACAACCTGTCCACGCGGTCGAATACACTCCCAAACTGACGAAACAGAGGAAGACTTGACATGACCATCCCCCGTCTTCCAAACTAACCGATCATCCACATTAGCATTAAGATTAAGAACCGATATAGATGTAAGCATAGGATACTTAGTTCCTTATGAGAGACGTTNTCCAGTTGAGTGTTGCACAAAGGGCACACAAGGGCGCCACTAGAAGGGTCATTAGGGCGAAGCATATCCTGAGTACGAAGCCTCCTTCTCATAACCAGCCACAAATGAAAAGCATGCCTCGAGATACAGTGCGTGAACCAAACCAGATGAAACCAATCAACAACCTGTCCACGCGGTCGAATACACTCCCAAACTGACGAAACAGAGAAAGACTTGACATGACCATCCCCCGTCTTCCAAACTAACCGATCATCCACATTAGCATTAAGATTAAGAACCGATATAGATGTAAGCATAGGATACTTAGTTCCTTATGGGAGACGTTGTCCCTAAAGGCTTGCTCACTTGATGAGAGCAATTACACTTTACATGATGATAGCCGTTGACCCTAATGCTTGCACAATTGATAAGAGCAATTGTCACTTACATGATGAGACCCATTGTCCATAAAGGCTAACTTTATGAGGGCAATTTCTCCCTTACATGATAAGAGTCGTTGTCCCTTAAGGCTCACTTGTTAAGAGCAGTTGTACCTTACTTTATGGGAGCTGTTGTCCCTAAACGCTTGCTCACTTGATGAGAGCCATTTCCCTTCACATGATGATAGCCATTGTCCCTAATGCTTCCACACTTGATAAGAGCAATTGTCACTTACATGACGAGATCCGTTGTCCCTATAGGCTAACTTTATGAGGGCAATTTGTCCCTTACATGATAAGATCCGTTGTCCCTAAAGGCTCATATGTTGAGAGCAATTGTACGTTACTTTATGGGAGACATTGTCCCTAAAGGCTTGCTCACTTGATGAGAGCAATTACCCTTTACATGATGATAGCCGTTGACCCTAATGCTTGGACAATTGATAAGAGCAATTGTCACTTACATGATGAGATCCATTGTCCCTAAAGGTTAACTTTATGAGGGCTATTTGTCCCTTACATGATAAGAGTCGTTTTCCCTTAAGGCTTACTTATTGAGAGCAATTGTACCTTTACATGATGAGAGCCATTTCCCTTTACATGATAATAGCCGTTTTCCCTAATGCTTGCACTCTTGATAAGAGCAGTTGTCACTTACATGATGAGATCCGTTGTCCCTAAAGACTAACTTTATGAGGGCAATTTGTCCCTTACTTGATAAGAGCCGTTGTCCCTAAAGGCTCACTTGTTAAGAGCAATTGTACGTTACTTTATGGGAGACGTTGTCCCTAAAGGCTTGCTCACTTGATAAGAGCAATTACCCTTTACATGATGATAGCCGTTGACCCTAATGATTGCACAATTGATAAGAGCAATTGTCACTTACATGATGAGATCCATTGTCCCTAAAGGCTAACTTTATGATGGAAATTTTTCCCTTACATGATAAGAGTCGTTGAGAGCAATTGTACCTTACTTTATGGGAGCTGTTGTCCCTAAACGCTTGCTCACTTGATGAAAGTCATTTCCCATTACATTATGATAGCTGTTGTCCCTAATGCTTCCACACTTGATAAGAGCAATTGTCACTTACATGACGAGATCCGTTGTCCCTAAAGGCTAACTTTATGAGGGCAATTTGTCCCTTACATGATAAGAGTCGTTGTCCCTTAAGGCTCACTTGTTGAGAGCAATTGTACCTTACTTTATGGGAGCCGTTGTCCCTAAACGCTTGCTCACTTGATGAGAGCAATTTCCCTTTACATGATAATAGCCGTTTTCCCTAATGCTTGCACACTTGATAAGAGCAGTTGTCACTTACATGTTGAGATCCGTTGTCCCTAAAGGCTAACTTTATGAGGGCAATTTGTCCCTTACAAAGATCCGTTGTCCCTAAATGCTAACTTTATGAGGGCAATTTGTCCTTTACATGATAAGAGCCGTTGTCCCTAAAGGCTCACTTGTTGAGAGGAATTGTACCTTACTTTATGGGAGACGTTGTCCCTAAAGGCTTGCTCACTTGATGAGAGCAATTACACTTTACATGATGATAGCCGTTGACCTTAATGCTTGCACAATTGATAAGAGCAATTGTCACTTACATGACGAGATCCATTGTCCCTAAAGGCTAACTTTATGAGGGCAATTTCTCCCTTACATGATAAGAGTCGTTGTCCCTTAAGGCTCACTTGTTGAGTGCAATTCTACCTTACTTTANGAGCAATTACACTTTACATGATGATAGCCGTTGACCTTAATGCTTGCACAATTGATAAGAGCAATTGTCACTTACATGACGAGATCCATTGTCCCTAAAGGCTAACTTTATGAGGGCAATTTCTCCCTTACATGATAAGAGTCGTTGTCCCTTAAGGCTCACTTGTTGAGTGCAATTCTACCTTACTTTATGGGAGCTGTTGTCCCTAAACGCTTGCTCACTTGATGAGAGCCATTTCCCTTTACATGATGATAGTCGTTGTCCCTAATGCTTCCACACTTGATAAGAGCAATTTTCACTTACATGACGAGATCCGTTGTCCCTAAAGGCTAACTTTATGAAGGCAATTTTTCCCTTACATGATAAGAGCCGTTGTCCCTAAAGGCTCACTTGTTGAGGGCAATTGTACGTTACTTTTTGGGAGACGTTGTCCCTAAAGGCTTGCTCACTTGATGGGAGCAATTACCCTTTACATGATGATAGCCGTTGACCCTAATGCTTGCACACTTGATAAGAGCAATTGTCACTTACATGATGAGATCCGTTGTCCCTAAAGGCTAACTTTATGAGGGCAATTTGTCCCTTACATGATAAGAGCCGTTGTCCCTAAAGGCTCACTTGTTGAGAGCAATTGTACCTTACTTTATGGGAGCCGTTGTCCCTAAACGCTTGCTCACTTGATGAGAGCCATTTCCCTTTACATGATAATAGCCGTTTTCCCTAATGCTTGCACACTTGATAAGAGCAGTTGTCACTTACATGATGAGATCCGTTGTCCCTAAAGGCTAACTTTATGAGGGGAATTTCTCCCTGACATGATAAGATTCGTTGTCCCTTAAGGCTCACTTGTTGAGAGCAATTGTACCTTATTTTATGGGAGCTGTTGTCCCTAAACGCTTGCTCACTTGATGAGAGCCATTTCCCTTTACATGATGATAGTCGTTGTCCCTAATGCTTCCACACTTGATAAGAGCAATTGTCACTTACATGGCGAGATCCGTTGTCCCTAAAGGCTAACTTTATGAGGGCAATTTGTCCCTTACATGATAAGAGTCGTTGTCCCTTAAGGCTCACTTGTTGAGAGCAATTGTACCTTACTTTATTAGAGCTGTTGTCCCTAAACGCTTGCTCACTTGATGAAAGTCATTTCCCATTACATTATGATAGCTGTTGTCCCTAATGCTTCCACACTTGATAAGAGCAATTGTCACTTACATGACGAGATCCGTTGTCCCTAAAGGCTAACTTTATTAGGGCAATTTATCCCTTACATGATAATAGTCGTTGTCCCTCAAGGCTCACTTGTTGAGAGCAATTGTACCTTACTTTATGGGAGCCGTTGTCCCTAAACGCTTGCTCACTTTATGAGAGCCATTTCCCTTTACATGATAATAGCCGTTTTCCCTAATGCTTGCACACTTGATAAGAGCAGTTGTCAGTTACATGCTGAGATCCGTTGTCCCTAAAGGCTAACTTTATGAGTGTAATTTGTCCCTTACATGATAAGAGCCGTTGTCCCTAAAGGCTCACTTGTTGAGAGCAATTGTACCTTACTTTATGGGAGACGTTGTCTTTTTTTTTGGGTAAAGGGCATTCCACCCGGTAAATTCTATTACACAAAAAAATCATTTAAGTACAATGGAATGTGGCTGAAGTACCACATTAACCTCAAGCAACGCTTGAACATCCAACTAACACTTGTGACAGGCCACTAAGTGTTAGAACTAAAAATACATACAATAACCAAAACTCCTACCGGAAATAACCACCTAATGACACAAGAAATCACCACAAATATCCGCCCATCTCTTCGAAGGAGACTGATGAACCAGATGAGCCTGCCTCCTTAAATACCCTTTCCAAGTAAAAACCCAGGGGGAAAACCTTGGAGTAGGGAAAAAGAGTACAACACTCACCCGAATCTCCAACGAAAACCGCCTACCGTCAAAAGCATCAACCAGGGACAAAAGACCAGCCTTACGCTCCCATAACAAGAAACCAGCATCAAGAATAGAACAAGCCATCAAGAATGCAAAAGAGACGTAGGCAACCGCCACACATGCAATAAGTCAAGCACATTTGCTCTCCTCTTGAATCTACATGTAAGAAGCTTCAAACGCACTGTTGATTTAATCACATCAATCAATTGACTTTCAGGCCGACGTTGCTGCTTGAAGATTCTGTTGTTTCTTTCTTGCCAAATGAAATAAGAAGTCGCCGCAAACAAAAGTTTTGAAACAACACTCCTCACAGACTGAGATGTAGACATAGGAGTCAAATGATGTACCACATCCTCTAAAGAAGAAGGAATGTCCGTAAGACCAGCAAACACCTTCAACGAGTCCCAAACCTGAAAAGAAAACAAACACTCAAAGAAAAGGTGATCATGAGAATCCGGTTGAGTGTTGCACAAAGGGCACACAAGGGCGCCACTAGAAGGGTCATTAGGGCGAAGCATATCCTGAGTACGAAGCCTCCTTCTCAAAACCAGCCACAAATGATAAGCATGCCTCGGGATACGGTGCGTGAACCAAACAAGATGAAACCAATCAACAACCTGTCCACGCGGCCGAATACACTCCTAAACTGACGAAACAGAGAAAGACTTGACATGACCATCCCCTGTCTTCCAAACTAACCGATCATCCACATTAGCATTAAGATTAGGAACCGATATAGATGTAAGCATAGGATACTTAGTTCCTTATGGGAGACGTTGTCCCTAAAGGCTTGCTCACTTGATGAGAGCAATTACACTTTACATGATGATAGCCGTTGACCCTAATGCTTGCACAATTGGTAAGAGCAATTGTCACTTACATGATGAGATCCATTGTCCCTAAAGGCTAACTTTATGAGGGCAATTTCTCCCTTACATGATAAGAGTCGTTGTCCCTTAAGGCTCACTTGTTAAGAGCAATTGTACCTCACTTTATTGGAGCTGTTGTCCCTAAACGCTTGCTCACTTGATGAGAGCCATTTCCCTTTACATGATGATAGCCGTTGTCCCTAATGCTTCCACACTTGATAAGAGCAATTGTCACTTACATGACGAGATCCGTTGTCCCTATAGGCTAACTTTATGAGGGCAACTTGTCCCTTACACGATAAGAGCCGTTGTCCCTAAAGGCTCACTTGTTGAGAGCAATTGTACCGTACTTGATGGGTTCGTTGTCCCTAACCGCTTGCTCACTTGATGAGAGCAATTAGCCCTTTACATGATCATAGCCGTTTTTCCTAATGCTTGCACACTTGATANTTGTTAAGAGCAATTGTACCTCACTTTATTGGAGCTGTTGTCCCTAAACGCTTGCTCACTTGATGAGAGCCATTTCCCTTTACATGATGATAGCCATTGTCCCTAATGCTTCCACACTTGATAAGAGCAATTGTCACTTACATGACGAGATCCGTTGTCCCTATAGGCTAACTTTATGAGGGCAACTTGTCCCTTATATGATAAGATCCGTTGTCCCTAAAGGCTCACTTGTTGAGAGCAATTGTACGTTACTTAATGGGAGACATTGTCCCTAAAGGCTTGCTCACTTGATGAGAGCAATTACCCTTTACATGATGATAGCCGTTGACCTTAATGCTTGCACAATTGATAAGAGCAATTGTCACTTACATGATGAGATCCATTGTCCCTAAAGGTTAACTTTATGAGGGCTATTTGTCCCTTACATGATAAGAGTCGTTTTCCCTTAAGGCTCACTTATTGAGAGCAATTGTACCTTACTTTATGGGTGCCGTTGTCCCTAAACGCTTGCTCACTTGATGAGAGCCATTTCCTTTACATGATAATAGCCGTTTTCCCTAATGCTTGCACACTTGATAAGAGCAGTTGTCACTTACATGATGAGATTCGTTGTCCCTAAAGGCTAACTTTATGAGGGCAATTTGTCCCTTACTTTATAAGAGCCGTTGTCCCTAAAGGCTCACTAGTTGAGAGCAATTGTACGTTACTTTATGGGAGACGTTGTCCCTAAAGGCTTGCTCACTTGATGAGAGCAATTACCCTTCACATGATGATAGCCGTTGACCCTAATGCTTGCACAATTGATAAGAGCAATTGTCACTTACATGATGAGATCCATTGTCCCTAAAGGCTAACTTTATGACGGAAATTTTTCCCTTACATGATAAGAGTCGTTGTCTCTTAAGGCTCACTTGTTGAGAGCAGTTGTACCTTACTTTATGGTAGCTGTTGTCCCTAAACGCTTGCTCACTTGATGAGAGCCATTTCCCTTTACATGATGATAGCTGTTGTCCCTAATGCTTCCACACTTGATAAGAGCAATTGTCACTTACATGACGAGATCCGTTGTCCCTAAAGGCTAACTTTATGAGGACAATGTCTCCCTTACATGATAAGAGTCGTTGTGCCTTAAGGCTCACTTGTTAAGAGCAATTGTACCTTACTTTATGGGAGCTGTTGTCCCTAAATGCTTGCTCACTTGATGAGAGCCATTTCCCTTTACATGATGATAGCCATTGTCCCTAATGCTTCCACACTTGATAAGAGCAATTGTCACTTACATGACGAGATCCGTTGTCCCTATAGGCTAACTTTATGAGGGCAATTTGTCCCTTACATGATAAGATCCGTTGTCCCTAAAGGCTCACTTGTTGAGAGCAATTGTACTTTACTTTATGGGAGACATTGTCCCTAAAGGCTTGCTCACTTGATGAGAGCAATTACCCTTTACAAGATGATAGCCGTTGACCCTAATGCTTGAACAATTGATAAGAGCAATTGTCACTTACATGATGAGATCCATTGTCCCTAAAGGTTAACTTTATGAGGGCTATTTGTCCCTTACATGATAAGAGTCGTTTTCACTTAAGGCTCAGTTATTGAGAGCAATTGTACCTTACTTTATGGGTGTCGTTGTCCCTAAACGCTTGCTCACTTGATGAGAGCCATTTCCCTTTACATAATAATAGCCGTTTTCCCTAATGATTGCACACTTGATAAGAGCAGTTGTCACTTACATGATGAGATCCGTTGTCCCTAAAGGCTAACTTTATGATGGCAATTTGTCCCTTACTTGATAAGAGCCGTTGTCCCTAAAGGTTCACTTGTTGAGAGCAATTGTACGTTACTTTATGGGAGACGTTGTCCTTAAAGGCTTGCTCACTTGATGAGAGCAATTACCCTTTACATGATGATAGCCGTTGACCCTAATGCTTGCACAATTGATAAGAGCAATTGTCAGTTACATGATGAGATCCATTGTCCCTAAAGGCTAACTTTATGACGGAAATTTTTCCCTTACATGATAAGAGTCGTTGTCCCTTAAGGCTCACTTGTTGAGAGCAATTGTACCTTACTTTATGGGAGCTGTTGTCCCTAAACGCTTGCTCACTTGATGAGAGCCATTTCCCTTTACATGATGATAGCTGTTGTCCCTAATGCTTCCACACATGATAAGAGCAATTGTCACTTACATGACGAGATCCGTTGTCCCTAAAGGCTAACTTTATAAGGGCAATTTGTCCCTTACATGATAAGAGTCGTTGTCCCTTAAGGCTCACTTGTTGAGAGCAATTGTACCTTACTTTACGGGAGCCGTTGTCCCTAAACGCTTGCTCACTTGATGAGAGTCATTTCCCTTTACATAATAATAGCCGTTTTCCCTAATGCTTGCACACTTGATAAGAGCAGTTGTGACTTACATGTTGAGATCCGTTGTCCCTAAAGGCTAACTTTATGAGGGCAATTTGTCCCTTACATGATAAGAGCCGTTGTCCATAAAGGCTCACTTGTTGAGAGCAATTGTACCTTACTTTATGGGAGACGTTGTCCCTAAAGGCTTGCTCACTTGATGAGAGCAATTACACTTTACATGATGGTAGCCGTTGACCCTAATGCTTGCACAATTGATAAGAGCAATTGTCACTTAAATGATGAGATCCATTGTCCCTAAAGGCTAACTTTATGAGGGCAATTTCTCCCTTACATGATAAGAGTCCTTGTCCCTTAAGGCTCACTTGTTGAGAGCAATTGTACCTTACTTTATGGGAGCTGTTGTCCCTAAACGCTTGCTCACTTGATGAGAGCCATTTCCCTTTACATGATGATAGCCGTTGTCCCTAATGCTTCCACACTTGATAAGAGCAATTTTCACTTACATGACGAGATCCGTTGTCCCTAAAGGCTAACTTTATGAGGGCAATTTGTCCCTTACATGATAAGAGCCGTTGTCCCAAAGGCTCACTTGTTGAGAGCAATTGTACGTTACTTTTTGGGAGACGTTGTCCCTAAAGGCTTGCTCACTTGATGAGAGCAATTACACTTTACATGATGATAGCCGTTGACCCTAATGGTTGCACAATTGATAAGAGCAATTGTCACTTACATGATGAGATCCATTGTCCCTAAAGGCTAACTTTATGAGGGCAATTTCACCCTTACATGATAAGAGTCATTGTCCCTTAAGGCTCACTTGTTGAGAGCAATTGTACCTTACTTTATGGGAGCTGTTCTCCCTAAACGCTTGCTCACTTGATGAGAGCCATTTACCTTTACATGATGATAGCCATTGTCCCTAATGCTTCCACACTTGATAAGAGCAATTTTCACTTACATGACGAGATCCGTTGTCCCTAAAGGCTAACTTTATGAGGGCAATTTGTCTTTTTTGGGTAAAAGGGTTAATTCACCCCGGTAAAATTCATTACACCAAAAAGCGTTGAAGTACAAAGGATGAGGGTGACTTCCCTCATCTCAGTCCCTTAGGACACTTACAGACTCTCATATAAGAATGACATGCCATTCTTATAACTTACATTGAACATAAACTTACATTGAACATAAACTTACATAGACTCTCAGTCCCTTAGGGCAATTGCACTCATCAAGTGAGCAAGCGTTTAGGGACAACTGCTCCCACAAAGTAAGGTACAATTGCTCTCAACAAGTGAGCCCATAGGGACAACGGCTCTTATCATGGAAGGGACAAATTGCCCTTATAAAGTTAGCCTTTAGGGACAACGGATCTCATCATGTAAGTGACAATTGCTCTTATCAAGTGTGCAAGCATTAGGGACAACGGCTATCATCATGTAAAGGGCAATTGACTCATCAAGTTAGCAAGCGTTTAGGTACAACGGCTCCCATATAGTAAAGTAAAATTGCTCTCAAGACGTGTGCCTTTAAGGACAACGGCTCTTATCATGTAAGGGACAAATTGCCCTCATAAAGTTAGCCTTTAGAGACAACGGAACTCATCATATAAGTGACAATTGCTCTTATCAAGTGTGCAAGAATTAGGGACAACGGCTATCATCATGTAAAGGGCAATTGCACTCATCAAGTGAGCAAGCATTTAGGAAAACTGCTCCCACAAAGTAAGGTACAATTGCTCTCAACAAGTGAGCCCTTAGGGACAACAGCTCTTAACATGGGAGGGACAAATTCCCCTCATAAAGTTAGCCTTTAGGGACAACGGATCTCATCATGTAAGTGACAATTGCTCTTATCAAGTGTGCAAGCATTAGGGACAACGGCTATCATCATGTAAAGGGTAATTGCTCTCATCAAGTGAGCAAGCGTTTAGAGACAACGGCTCACATAAATAAGGTACAATTGCTCTCAACAAGTGAGCCTTTAGGGAGAACGGCTCTTATCATGTAAGGGATAAAGTTAGCCTTTAGAGACAACGGATCTTATCATCTAAGTGACAATTGCTCTTATCAAGTGTGCAAGCATTAGGGACAACGGCTATCATCATGTAAAGGGCAATTGCACTCATCAAGTGAGCAAGCGTTTAGGGACAACTGCTCCCACAAAGTAAGGTACAATTACTCTCGACAAGTAAGCCCTTAGGGACAACGGCTCTTATCATGGAAGGGACAAATTGCCCTCATAAAGTTAGCCTTTAGGAACAACGGATCTCATCATGTAAGTGACAATTGCTCTTATCAAGTGTCCAAGCATTAGGGACAACGGCTATAATCATGTAAAGGGCAATTGCACTCATCAAGTGAGCAAGCGTTTAGGGACAACTGCTCCAACAAAGTAAGGTACAATTGCTCTCAACAAGGGAGCCCTTAGGGACAATGGCTCTTATCATGGAAGGGACAAATTGCCCTCATAAAGTTAGCCTTTAGGGACAACGGATCTCATCATGTAAGTGACAATTGCTCTTATCAAGTGTGCAAGCATTAGGGACAACGGCTATCATCATGTAAAGGGCAATTGCACTCATCAAGTGAGCAAGCGTTTAGGGACAACTGCTCCCACAAAGTAAGGTACAATTGCTCTCAACAAGTTAGCCCTTAGGGACAACGGCTCTTATCATGCGAGGGACAAATACCCCTCATAAAGTTAGCCTTTAGGGACAACGGATCTCATCATGTAAGTGACAATTGCTCTTATCAAGTGTGCAAGCATTAGGGACAACGACTATCATCATGTAAAGGGAAATTGCTCTCACCAAGTGAGCAAGCGTATAGAGACAACGGCTCACATAAAGTAAGGTACAATTGCTCTCAACAAGTGAGCCTTTAGGGACAACGGCTCTTATCATGTAAGGGATAAAGTTAGCCTTTAGAGACAACGGATCAAGGCTCTTATCATGTAAGGGATAAAGTTAGCCTTTAGAGACAACGGATCTCATCATCTAAGTGACAATTGCTCTTATCAAGTGTGCAAGCATTAGGGACAACGGCTATCAGCATGTAAAGGGCAATTGCTCTCATCAAGTGAGCAAGCGTTTAGGGAAAACGGCTCCCACAAAGTAAAGGTACAATTGATCTCAACAAGTGAGCCCTTAGGGACAACGACTCTTATCATTAGCCCTCATAAATTTGCATTAAGGGACAACGGATCTCGTCATGTAAGTGACAATTGCTCTTATTAAGTGTGCAAGCATTAGGGACAACGGCTATCATCATGTAAAGGGCAATTGCTCTCATCAAGTGAGCAAGCGTTTAGGAACAATGGCTCCCATAAAGTAAGGTACAATTGCTCTCAACAAGTGAGACTTTAGGAACACGGCTCTTATCATGTAAGGGACAAATTGCCTTTAATAAAGTTAGCCTTTAAAGACAACGAATCTCATTATCTAAGTGACAATTGCTCTTATCGAGTGTGCAAGCATTAGGGACAAGGGCTATCATCATGTAAAGGGCAATTGCTCTCATCACATGTGCCTTTAAGGACAACGGCTCTTATCATGTAAGGGACAAATTGCCCTCATAAAGTTAGCCTTTAACCGACCTTATCACTCTTATCATATACGGTTATTACTATCCTTAAATCGTTGTTAGGGATCTTTTGTGAACCGACTTTGTCATTCCAATATATATTCGGTTCTTATCATTGTTCCTTCATTGTTATATCGTTAGATTTATTGCGTTTGGCTGGGGTGGTGGAAGCATAACGACATACTTAACCTTTTTTAGGGTTTCGTTACTTTCATTCAGTTGATTAGGGATTGTTGGAGCTTCAGTTGTTAGTATGGTTGATTTGCTTGCTGCTGCTGTTCTTCAATTCGTAAAATTTGGTTTGGCTAGCGTGCAAGTTGGTTCTTGGGTGTGCTCACTCAAGATCTGTTATATTCTTGTTTAGTTCTGGGTTTGACGTGTGGTTGCAACTATATTGGTTATTATTGGTAGTGGGTTTAAGAGAGATGTGTTATGCCATTCATGGGTGCTGTTTTGGTTGGAAATTAGGGTTCGTATGGTACTCCTATGGTGAGATTCTTGGTTCGTAGTATCACATGGACCTGATTGTTGTCATGCATTATTTATTTTCTGGTCCTGGTGTGCAAAAGGAATTGGATGGTTTAGTTTACTTTCACAAGATTTGGTCCTGATTCGCTNAAAAAAAAATAAAACAAAAACAAAAAAAAAAAAAAAAAAAAAAAAAAAAAAAAAAAAAAAAAAAAAAAAAAAAAAAAAAAAAAAAAAAAAAAAAATAAAAAAAAAAAACAACGGGCAATTGCGTTTCTCATTCACATGTGCCTTTAAGGACATCGGCTTATCATGTAAGACAAATTGCCTCATAAGTTAGCCTTTACCGACCTTATCACTCTTATCATATACGGTTTATTATCATGTAAGGACAAATTGCCTCATTAAAGTTTAGCCTTTAGAGACAACGGATCTCATCATCTTAAGTGACAATTGCTCTATCAAAGTGTGCAAGCATTAGGGACAACGGCTATCATCATAGTAAAGGGCAATTGCTCTCATCAAGTGAGCAACGTTTAGGGAAACGGCTCCCACAAAGTAAGGTACAATTGCTCTCAACAAGTGAGCCTTTAGGGATGCTTATTTCGTGGGTGATGATAAGTCACCGGGCCCGGATGGATCACGGCGGCTTTCTTTAAAGGTGCGTCGGGAGATTGTGTGGCTTGATGGAATTACTAAGGCGTTTCAGGGAGTTTTCTACTAATGGTAAGCTTTGAACGAAGTTAATCACCGTTATTTGCTCTTTTGCTAAGTTACGTCCCTACTCGGGTTACTATTAGTAGGGCCTATTCTTGCGCAATTCTTATTTAAATGTATTAGTAAGATTATAGCTAATCGTATCAAGATGTGGTCTGACATCTTTGGTTAGGTCTCAAACAATCAGGCCTTTATCCCGGGGAGAGGATCTCGCGATTAACATTATAACTCACCCAAGAGAATTATGGCATAATGTCATCATGTTGATCGAGCAGAGTCAGCATTAGATGTGCCTTTTAAATTGGATTATTCAGAGGTTTTATGAACTGTGGATTGGACTTTTGGAAGAGGACGTACTTTATGTAGTTGGGGTTTCCTGACCGCGATGATTGGCTGGATTATGAGTGTGGACGTCTACGTCTTTTTCCATTAGTGTATATGATCCGTGCATGGTTATTTTAAGCGGAAAAAGGTGTTCTCCGCAGGGCGATCGTTGTCTTTCTCCGTTATTCTTTACGATTGTTATGGAGGTTGCTTACTTCTTATGTTTAAGGAGCGTGTTCGGAATTCTGATTCGGTTTACATTTCATACATCATTTGTGCCTAACTTGGAATATTCTCAAGCGTTTATGTTTTGCGGATTGATTTCTTTCTTTTTTCCATGGGGATGGTCGGATATGCTGCTTAGATTATCATGGACCACCTTGGAAGAGTTTAACAAGCGTGCTGCCTAGCTTCCGAGCTTACCGAAAAGCATGCTTTACTTGTAACGTTCGAACCCATGTTAAGCAATCTATTTTGCAGCGTTATTCCGTTTGTGAAGGCCAGACCTTTCCTGTCAATATACGTTTGGGAGTTCCTTGGCGTCACTTTACGGAGGTTGAGTTTCATCCGTGATTGTAAGGAGCTTGTTGAAAAGTTTGTCTAATCGGATCAAAGATTGGAAAAATTAAGTCTCTTCTCGACTTTTTTTTTTTGGGGGTATGGCTTAACTATTCAGTCTGTTCTTTACGTCTACTGCAATTATTTTATTGGGCTTCAGTCTTTACTATTCTCTTCCGAATTATCTTGATATATTAGGAGGTTGAATACTTTTAATAATGCGTTGATTACTACTCATATTTGGAGTATTCTTTCTGGTAAGGAATCCCTGTGGGTGAAATGGATTCATAGTTATAAGCTCCGGGGACGATCTTTATGGGAAATTCCGTGTCGGGGTAATATGTCATGGAGTTGGCGTAAGATATTACAGCTTAGGCCGTTGGTCCGTCAATTTATTTGGTATAAGCTTGGTAATGGATCAAAGGCGTTAGCTTGGTTTGACTCATGGTGTTTGTTGAGTCCGTTAGCTAATATTGTTACATCCCGCGATTTTCATAGAGCCGGTTTTGATACTAAATCGACTGTTCGTGATATTATTACTCCTGTTGGTTGGGTTGGCCAGGGGATTGGGTGACTCGTTATCCTGTGCTTGGGTCCATTCCTATTCCTCAGTTGGTTGATCATTTGGATGACTATTTATGTTGGCGCGATCTGAATGGAGATTTTAAGCCGTTCTCGGTTTCTTTGGCTTGGGATTGCATCAGGCCACGGGATAATAATGTGGATTGGTATAACTTGGTTTGGTTTTCTCATCGGATTCCGAGACATGCTTTTCATTTGTGGCTTGCTATGAGGAGAAGGCTTCGAACACAAGATTTGATGAGGAATTTTGATGTGCCCAATGATGACCCGTTATTATGCCCTCTTTGTGGGAGGCAACCGGACTCACATGATCACCTCTTCTTTTCGTGTTTGTTTTCTTTGCAGGTGTGGAATTTCGTGAAGTCATTTGCTGGTTTTGGCTCGTGGCCTACTTCGTTGGATGCTATTACACATGTTCTTATTGTGTCCGCGAAGTCTAGGTCTGTTCGTAGTGTTGTCTCTAAACTTCTCTTTGCAGCTTCAACGTACTTTATTTGGCAAGAAAGGAATTATCGGATTTTCAAGCAACAAAAGAGAACGGAAACTCAAGTTGTTGATCTTATTCAGTCCACGGTTCGTATGAAGCTTTTAACTTGCAGATTTAAGAGGACGGCGAACGTGACTGAGCTTGTGCGGGTGTGGAAGTTGCCCTCCTCTCTTATACATACATGATGTCACTTCCATATTTGGTTATCAGTTCACCAAGGGTGATTGTTTCACCTAAAGAATTGGCTAGTCCTGAGCAAACGGCTACAGGTAAAGACAACTCAAATCCGTTTAAAGTTGCTGATTTGCTAATAAATCAGATGGTTATCAAATGTACCATGGTTTTCGAACTTAAACATTTGGCTAGTCCTGAGCAAACGGCTACAGGTAAAGACAACTCAAATCCGTTTATAGTTGCTGATTTGCTAATAAATCAGATGGTTATCAGGTGTACCATAGTTTTCGAACGTAAACATTTGGCTACTCCAGTAGTGATGGCTATTGGTAAAGAGACATCAATCCCATTATTTTCAATGATTCACCTCTCACAGGAGTTAACACACCTGGAAGTGATGAGAATAGTATGTAACGAATATGTTTTGATGTACATTTTGTCATTTGTTGCCGCAAAGATATGGTGCTTTTCAAGGTGGAGCTATTCATGGATTATGGATACTTGGTTTTTTGCTGTTGCTGGTTGGAAGTGTGACGTTCACAGGATTTATGATTCCTCTTGGTTTTATTCCTAGTTAGTTCTTGACATTTAACTAGGTTTGTTGTGCTTTTGGCCTGTCATTAGCACACGAGTGTTAATTTGGTGTGGTTGTTCAAGCGTTTGCTTGAGGTTAATGTGGCATGTCAGCCACATTCCATTGTACTTAAACATTTTTTTTGTGATTAATATATTTTGCCAGGGTGAATCCCTTTTACCCAAAAAAAATATCTCATCATGTAAGTGACAATTGCTCTTATCAAGTGTGCAAGCATTACGGACAACGGCTACATCATGTAATGGGCCATTGCTCTCATAAAGTGAGCAAATGTTTTGGGACAATGGCTCCCATAAAGTAAGGTACAATTGCACTCAAAAAGTGAGCCTTTAGGGACAACGGCTCTTATCATGTAAGGGACAAATTGCCCTCATAAAGTTAGCATTTAGACACAACAGATCTCATCATCTAGGTGACAATTGCTCTTATCACGTGTGAAAGCATTAGGGACAACGGCTATCATCATGTAAAGGGCAATTGCACTCATCAAGTGAACAAGCGTTTAGGGACAACGGCTCCCACAAAGTAAGGTACAATTGCCCTCAACAAGTGAGCCTTTAGGGACAACGGCTCTTATCATGTAAGGGACAAATTGGCCTCATAAAGTTAGCCTTTAGAGACAACGGATCTCATCAAGTAAGTGACAATTGCTCTTATCAAGTGTGCAAGCATTAGGGACAACGGCTATCATCATGTCTCGCAATTGCACTCATCAATTGAGCAAGCGTTTAGGCTCCCACAAAGTAAGGTACAATTGCTCTCAAAAAGTGAGTCTTTAGGGACAACGGCTCTTTTCATGTAAGGGACAAATTGCGCTCATAAAGTTAGCCTTTAGGAACAACGGATCTCATCATCTAAGTGACAATTGCTCTTATCAACTGTGCAAGCATTAGGGACAATGGCTATCATCATGTAAAGGGCAATTGTTCTCATCAAGTGAGCAAGCGTTTAGGGACAATGGCTCCCATAAAGTAAGGTACAATTGCTCAACAAGTGAGCCTTTAGGGACAACGGCTCTTATCATGTAAGGGACAAATTGCCCTCATAAAGTTAGCCTTTAGGACAACGGATCTCATCAAGTAAGTGACAATTGCTCTTATCAAGTGTGCAAGCATTAGGGACAACGGCTATCATCATGTCTCGCAATTGCACTCATCAATTGAGCAAGCGTTTAGGCTCCCACAAAGTAAGGTACAATTGCTCTCAAAAAGTGAGTCTTTAGGGACAACGGCTCTTTTCATGTAAGGGACAAATTGCGCTCATAAAGTTAGCCTTTAGGAACAACGGATCTCATCATCTAAGTGACAATTGCTCTTATCAACTGTGCAAGCATTAGGGACAATGGCTATCATCATGTAAAGGGCAATTGTACTCATCAAGTGAGCAAGCGTTTAGGGACAACGGCCCCCACAAAGTAAGGTACAATTGCTGTCAAAAAGTGAGCCTTTAGGGACAACGGCTCTTATCATGTAAGGGACAAATTTCCCTCATATAGTTAGCCTTTAGGAACAATGGATCTCATCATGTAATTAACAATTGCTCTTATCAAGTGTGCAAGCATTAGGGACAACGGCTATCATCATGTAAAGGGCAATTGCGCTCATTAAGTGAGTAAACGTTTAGGGACAATGGCTCCCATAAAGTAAGGTACAATTGCTCTCAACAAGTGAGCCATTTGATACAATGGCCCTTATCATGTAAGGGACAAATTGCTCTTATAAAGTTAGCCTTTAGAGACAACAGATCTCATCATCTAAGTGACAATTGCTCTTATCAAGTGTGCATGCATTAGGGACAACGGCTATCATCATGTAAAGGGCAATTGCTCTCATCAAGTGAGCAAGCGTTTAGGGACAACGGCTCCCACAAAGTAAGGTACAATAGCTCTCAACAAGTGAGCCCTTAGGGACAACGGCTCTTATCATGTAAGGCACAAATTGCCCTCATTAAGTTTGCATTTAGGGACAACGGATCTCGTCATGTAAGTGACAATTGCTCTTATCAAGTGTGCAAGCATTAGGGACAACGACTATCATCATGTAAAGGGCAATTGCTCTCATCAAGTGAGCAAGCGTTTAGGGACAAAGGCTCCCATAAAGTAAGGTACAATTGCTCTCAACAAGTGAGCCTTTAGGGACAAGGGCTCTTATCACGTGAGGGACAAAATGCCCTCATAAAGTTAGCCTTTATAGACAACAGATCTCATCATCTAAGTGACAATTGCTCTTATCAACTGTGAAAGCATTAAGGACAACGACTATCATCATGTAAAGGGCAATTGCACTCATCAAGGGAGAAAGCGTTTAGGGACAACGGCTCCCACAAAGTAAGGTACTATTGCTCTCAACAAGTGAACCCTTAGGGACAACGACTCTTATCATGGAAGGAACAAATTATCCTCATAAAGTTAGCCTTAAGGGACAATGGATCTCATCATGTAAGTGACAATTGCTCTTATCAAATGTGCAAGTATTAGGAACAACAGCTATCATCATGTAAAGGGAAATTGCTCTCATCAAGTGAGCAAGTGTTTAGGGACAATGGCTCCTATAAAGTAAGGTACAATTGCTCTCAACAAGTGAGCGTTTAGGGACAACGGCTCTTATCATGTAAGGGATAAATTGCCCTCATAAAGTTAGCCTTTAGTGAAAACGGATCTCATCATGTAAATGACAATTGCTCTTATCAAGTGTTCAAGAATTAGGGTCAACGGCTATCATCATGTACAGTGCAATTGCACTCATCAAGTGAGCAAGCATTTAGGGACAACGACTCCCACAAAGTAAGGTACAATTGCTCTCAACATGTGAGCCTTTAGGGACAACGGCTCTTATCATGGAAGGGACAAATTGCCCTCATAAAGTTAGCCTTTAGGGACAATGGATCTCATCATGTAAGTGACAATTGCTCTTATCAAGTGTACAAGCATTAGGGACAATGGCCTTATTATCATGTAAAGGGAATTGCTCTCATCAAGTGAGCAAGGCGTTTAAGGACAATGGCTCCCAAAAGTAAGGTACAGTTTGCTCTCAAAAAGTGAGCCTTTAGATACAGCGGCTCTTATCATGGGAAGGAACAAATTGCCCTCATCACAGTTTTTTTTTTTTTTTTTTTTTTTTTTTAGGTAAAAGGGTTAATTCACCGGCAAAATTCATTACACCAAAAAGCATTGAAGGTACAAAGGATGAGAGTGACTTCCCTCATCTCAGTCCCTTAGGACACTTACAGACTCTCATATAAGAATGACACGCGCATTCTTATAACTTACAATAAATGAACCTACCAAACAATGACATAAGTACATTAAAATTAACAATACTACTCAAGAAGAAACTTGAGCCTTCTATATCACTCTTTGTAGTCCACTTTAACTTCCGATGAAGAATCATGAAGAACATCCAAGCATTCTTCAACTTGTAAAACATGTTCATAGGGCTAAGAAGAGAACCCTTAACCCGTCCAGTGTAATCCACCATGCAGGACAACAACTTGACATCACTCCTCCCACCATTGACCCATCTGCCCCAAAGTTTGCATCATAATAGCCATTCCAGCAGCACATTCGATTCCATGGTCCACCAACAAACAATAGCGGTATAAAAAACACCCTAATCCAATAACATTGTTACGTCCACCAAGTAGCTTCAAACACCATCGAATGCCAAAAGTAACATTGATTAAAAAACGACACAAGACCTCCAATTAGAAGATTGAACCACAATCATAAATGAGCAGGTCTTGACAACAGCATCAAGGGTTTTTTGAACAAGGAACCCTAACAATTGACTTGTACATCTCTACTCCACATACCGCCCCACTAACATAATCACTTACTCATCTATAGAACATGCAATCCCAAGCCAATCCCAAATAGAGATAACTTGCCAGCGTGACTTCCACAAACCAAACGAACTTGTAATATTCAAACCCTAACCGGGTAACTTGCAATTTAATAAAAACTAAAACCCTAAACGATGCCAGTTTTGAGTTTAAGCACCAGCAGTAAACCACAAATCATAATAAAACCAAAAACCAACGGCCTTTGGATTTTGCATTAATGAACAGGCACCACAAACAGCAAGTCGACCAAATTTAAACCCTAAAGGGGTTTCGGGTATACCCAAGCGATTATAATCACCAAATCACCAGTTCGCCAAAGATCAAAACAAAATTAGCGCATAACCCTAATAATCATCGCTTATATATGTAAAGTCAAAACTGACTTAAAGAATTAAAAAAGATAAAGGAACGATTAAGGTAACATACTCGCCCTTAGAAATTGAATAAACGGTTAATAAAATCGTTTAAGGATATGATATGGTGCAGGAATCGATCATGGCATGGGCGATTCTTGGAAACCCTAAGATAGTACAATAAACCTAATCGATTAAAGAACAAACTGAAAGTTATGAATCTAATAAAGATCAAAATCAATTATGCAGAAAAAAAGTTCGATGATCGAATAGGAGAAAACGGATTTAAAATTAAGTGGTTGTTAGGTTTCGCAAAAATCGCCACACAAGGAGAGAGCCATTGTCCCTAATGCTTGCACACTTGATATAAAGTTAGCTTTAGAGACAACGAACTTCATCATCTAAGTGACAATTGGTCTTATCAAGTGTGCAAGCATTAGGGACAACGGCAATCATCATGTACAATGCAATTGCTCTCATCAAGTGAGCAAGCGTTTATGGACAACGACTCCCACAAAGTAAGGTACAATTGCTCTCAACATGTGAGCCCTTAGGGACAACGGCTCTTATCATGGAAGGCACAAATTGCCCTCATAAAGTTAGCCTTTAGGGACAATGGATCTCATCAGTTAAGTGACAATTGCTCTTTTCAAATGTGCAAGCATTAGGGACAACGGCTATTATCATGTAAAGGGCAATTGCTTTCATCAAGTGAGCAAGCGTTTAGGGACAATGGCTCCCATAAAGTAAGGTACGGTTGCTCTTAACAACTGAGCCTTTAGATACAATGGCTCTTAACATGTAAGGGACAAATTGCCCTCATAAAGTTAGCCTTAAGAGACAACGGATCTCGTCATCTAAGTGACAATTGGTCTTATCAAGTGTGCAAGCATTAGGGACAACGTCTACATCATGTAATGGGTAATTGCTCTCATCAAGTGAGCAAGTGTTTAGGGACAATGGCTCCCATAAAGTGAGGTACAATTGCACTCAAAAAGTGAGCCTTTAGGGACAACGGCTCTTATCATGTAAGGGACAAATTGCCCTCATAAAGTTATCATTTAGAGACAGCAGATCTCATCATCTAAGTGACAATTGCTCTTATCAAGTGTGAAAGCATTAGGGACAACGGCTATCATCATGTAAAGGGCAATTGCACTCATCCAGTGAGCAAGCGTTTAGGGACAACGGCTCCCACAAAGTAAGGTACAATTGCTCTCAAAAAGTGATCCTTTAGGGACAACGGCTCTTATCATGTAAGGGACAAATTGCCCTCATAAAGTTAGCCTTTAGAGACAACGGCTCTCACAAAGTAAGGTACAATTGCTCTCAACAAGTGAGCCCTTAGGGACAACGGCTCTTATCATGGAAAGGACAAATTGCCCTTATAAAGTTAGCCTTTAGGGCCACCGGATCTCATCATGTAAGTGACAATTGCTCTTATCAAGTGTGCAAGCATTAGGGACAACGGCTATCATCATATTCGACCTAAACAGACCGACCAAACCAAGGAACATAAATCTGCGATCTAAAAACCTAATCGCAAAAGTAAGATTATGATAGAATCGATTTGAGTAAAACCCTAAATAAATAGGGAATATCTAACCGACCTAAACTAATAACAGCAGTTTGCAATTAGGAGACAACATTGACCAAACAAAAACCCTAACAAATCGAAAAAATAAAGGAATCGTATAAGGATAGGTTAGGGTTTTTAAGATAAGGCAATTTCCTGAATAATCAAATCGATTCATGAAACAAGAATCGATTATGAGTAAATAAGGTTTTGGCCAGCCTCCTCCTTGATAAAAACACAACCCTAACATCGATTGCATGCTATCCAAACGAATCAGAAAATCATTAAGAAGCAGAGAGGCGATATTAGAGGTGGTTTTTGGCCGGAAAAGATGGGGAGGAGGCGGCAGGAAATCGCCCCTAGAGAGAGAACGTTTTTCCGTATTTTGTTTACAATTTGATTTATTATGAGGGCAATTTGTCCCTTACATGATAAGAGCCGTTGTCCCTAAAGGCTCACTTGTTGTGAGCAATTGTACGTTACTTTTTGGGAGACGTTGTCCCTAAAGGCTTGCTCACTTGATGAGAGCAATTACACTTTACATGATGATAGCCGTTGACCCTAATGCTTGCACAATTGATTAGAGCAATTGTCACTTACATGATGAGATCCATTGTCCCTAAAGGCTAACTTTATGAGGGCAATTTCTCCCTTACATGATAAGAGTCGTTGTGCCTTAAGGCTCACTTGTTGAGAGCAATTGTACCTTACTTTTTGGGAG
>LBNU01015875.1:0-10607 GCA_014162995.1 Artemisia annua
TTATGTCTTGATTTTAATTGAAAAAACTATTGTCGGAGAACGATGGGCGCAAAGTTTTATAATTTTCGAAGTCCGTTTCATAATCATGTCGAGTCCTAACCGTTTTATGAGGAAGAAGGAAGCTGGAGAAAACCCACCCAAAGCGTGACTTCCCCTAGTATAAGAACCACCTACCCATCCTTTCCATTCAATGTGGGTTACACACCAAAAACCCACACAAAAACTCTCCGTCCCTCTCTCTTCTTCTCTCTCATAAACGGCGCCACCATCACCGCTCGCCGTCGTTCACAAATTCCGGCTACCGAAAAATTTTCCAGGCAACCACACACTATTACACCACCTATCTAGACTGGTAGAGAGAAGCGCGAACTCAATCCCACATAGATACCGTTTGCCTTGGAAAACTACACACGCACGCGCACATAAAACGTGTGATGCGACGAAATATTATAAAGATGTATCGAAATTTCGTCGCGTATTATTTTCCAGGGCCACCTCATATTTCCGACGAGACCTTTTGGTAATAGAGTCTTTCCCACTCTTTGGTATCAATCCGATCGATTTTCTCATTACTTACAGAAAACCCATTAAAAACCGCGAACCCATAAATTTCTTTTGCTACTTTTCTAATATATTAGTTATAAAACCGATAATTTGATATAGTTTTATATGATAAAAAAAGAGTTAATATTGAATATATATTATAAGGTTTTTAAAATGATAAAATCTCGTGTCTTCTGTCGTTTTATATTAAGCGGTGTCTGATTTTGGTCCGTGTTGAAGGTCTGGCCGCGCATTTTGCGTTAGGTCGAGAGGGACTCCACGACCCGCGAAATGGTACAATCCTGGTCTGACTCTGATGAGATTGGGTATTTGTAAGGTGATTCGATTTGTTTTTTGTTCGGAGATAGTGTGATGCGTCATAGAGAAGTGATGATATTTGTTGTTTGACTGATATATTCGATGGGTCTCGTATCTATGTTTTTTCGTTATGTGTCGCTAAGCCCCACCCGCCACACACCCAAACGTATGCAATAGGAGATCCCAGTAAATAGAGGGGAGCGAGGGAGAGGTATCACCCCACTTTTATATCTTTATGATAAAATACACTTATTGATTAACTATGGTGGAACATTATTGTTCAGGCTTGAATGATGTGATATTGTACATGGTTGTCCGGTATTGTTGTGTTGTTGATTAGCCGTATTAGAGCTATATGCGATTGTTGATGTTGTTTTATTAGGTAGGTATGTGACGGGTTTGTCAGGTTAGAAAATTGTTTAATTTAGGTTGGAGAGGCATGTGAGTGAAGAGAACATTGGGGAATTGGTGAATTTTGTTTGTGTCGAGATGTGGTGGTATTGGAATAAATGTAACGAGTCCAAAATTTGCTCAGGGAATCTATGGTTTAATATTAAGGTCCATCCCAGCATGGTATAAGCTATACTATGACAGGAATATATTAAGGCACCATGTATTATTTAGATGTGTATATTATTACTATTATTACAAACGGTAAATAAATATTAATACGGGGACCGGATAATAACTATGAAATATAAAATGTAAAAAATGGTCGGTATTGAAATGTCTAATTGTTGGGATGACGGGACTTTTGTTATCTCCGCTTTGGATAATTGTATCTGAGCGTCGAATATTATGAATTATTGAATTGATAAGTGTGCACGGGTATTGGATTGTGCCGAGCTATTATAGTGATTATTATTTGTGAGGTAACATAGATCAGGATTATTATAATTGGACCCCTATGTCATTCATAGTTTTTCTCAAACTCATAATAAATCAAATAATTTGGCAAGTGAAACAAATTCGAGTTTCTCTAGGTTGTGCTGAGCTAGTCTACAAATAAATTCTCGTTCCTAATATATCTCACGCTCTTCAAATCAAATTTAACATGCTTTAAAGTTTTAAAACGTTTCTGGCTCTAAAAATAGAAGTTTGGCTAGGATTAGGTTTTAGGAAAATTACCAGATGTTACAGCAGCAGAGTTGTTACAATACATTTTAATAGGCCTTTGAATCGATGGCATAACTCCAAGCCCCGAAACAAACTTCCTTATCCAGACGGCTTCCATTGCAGTTTCTGAAGCAGCTATGTACTCACTTTCTGTTGTAGACATTGCTAGTGTAATCTGCTTCTTGCTCCTCCAATCTACAGCTCCTCCATTAATGACAAAGACATAACCCGTCTGAGACTTCGTATCATCTTTATCACACTTCCAGGAAGCATCGCAGTAACCTGTAACATCAAGCTCTGCATTCGGATTTTCCCCATACACCAAGAACATATCTTTAGTAGCCCTAAGGTACTTAAGAATATTTTTAACAGCAGTCCAGTGAAGTTCACCTGGATTCTGCTGATATCGACTGGTCAAGTTCTGAGCAAACGCCACATCTGCCCTTGTGCTTTTCACCGCATACATAATAGCAATGTTGCAAAAATCGTGAATCGGTAGTCGGGCGGTCGACCACCCTACATCGATTAATCGGTCAAGGCGAAATTAATCGGTGATTAATCGGATTGACATTTCCTGCAAGTTTTGGGTATTTCTGGAGAGCAAACTAAATATCTTAACTGATTCCAAGCCTACTATGTTTTCAAACCTCAATAAAAGGCTCCAATTCTAATTATGAGGCCCATTGTGCATTATAAGTGAAATAGACATCCCCAAATTAAGTAGAAGGTCTAAATTTTAATTTTTTTAAAGTTGACCGATTCGGGCGATTTGGTGGATTTTTGGCCGATTCGGCTGATTTTTTTTACCGATTTGGCCGATTTTTTACCGATTCGGCCGATTTTTTACTGATTTTTTTTGCCTAGGCCTATTTTCCACCGATTTTCAAAAATCAACAAGGTGTATGGCCGATTACCGATTAATCGGCGATTAATCGGCCGATTCGGCCGATTTTTGCAACATTGCATAATAGATCCCACAGCCGAAGCATAAGGGCTCTCTTCATGCGTGCCACCTCTGCAGGTGTTGAAGCACATACTTTGCTACTTAAGCAATGTTGTTCTTGCATTGGCAAATATCCCTTCTTGGAATTTTGCATATTGAATCTCTTCAATATTTTATCAATGTAAGCACTTTGGCTTAATCCAATTAATCGCTGAGATCTATCTCTATAGATTTTGATTCCTAGAATGAACGCAGCTTCCCCTAGATCTTTCATAGAAAACACTTTCCAAGATATGCTTTGACTTCACGCAAACTTGGAATGTCTTTTCTCCTGATCAATATGTCATCGACATATAATATAAGGAAAATTACATCACTCCCACTAGCTTTGTGATATACACATGGCTCATTAAGATTCTGAGTAAATCCAAACTTTTTAATTTCAGCATCAAATCTTTTATTCCATTGTCGTGATGCTTGCTTCAATCCATAAATGGACCTTTGAAGTTTGCATACACGGTTTGGAAATTCTGGATTACAAACCCCTCAGGCTGCGCCATATAGATGTCTTCATCTAGGCGACCATTTAAGAAGGCGGTTTTGACATCCATTTGCCAAATCTCATAGTCATAGTATGCAGCTATAGCTATGAGAATCCTAATAGCCCTAATGTCAGCGACAGGAGAAAAGGTCTCCTCATAGTCAACACCAAATGTTTGAGTAAAGCCTTTTGCTACCAAACGGGCTTTATAGGTGTGTACATTGCCATCCATGTCAATTTTCTTCTTGAAGATCCGCTTACTCCCAACTACCTTGGCATTAGGAGGAAGGTCAACTTCAATCCAGACTTCGTTATCTCTCATGGATTGCATTTCCCCATTCATAGCAACTCGCCATTTTTCCTTTTCAGGACTATTTATGACAGTCCTATAACTAGCAGGTTCATTAAGATCCCCTAGTATAGTTTCCTCACACTCTACGTTAAGACATAGACGTTCAGGAGCTTTCACAGTCCTTGCAGATCTGCGAATGGGAACCACTTCAACTTCAGGTGGAGGACCTAAACTTTCAGGTTCCACAGGAAGTTGGCTAGTTTTTTCAGACGGTATTGCATCTACTTGATCATCTTCCAGATCATAGATTCTCCCACTGAATTATTGAGATATGAGATCCTTTTCCAAGAAATCTTCAGACCTAGAAAATTTTTTTTTGTTTTCAGGTGGGTAGTAAAAGTAGTAACCATCGTTTCCTTTGNCCTAAACTTTCAGGTTCCACAGGAAGTTGGCTAGTTTTTTCAGACGGTATTGCATCTACTTGATCATCTTCCAGATCATAGATTCTCCCACTGAATTATTGAGATATGAGATCCTTTTCCAAGAAATCTTCAGACCTAGAAAATTTTTTTTTGTTTTCAGGTGGGTAGTAAAAGTAGTAACCATCGTTTCCTTTGGGTATCCTACGAAGATGCATTTTACAGATCTTTATTGGAGTTTATCTGCTGACTCACGTTTAACAAACGCCTCGCAACCCCAGACCTTTAAATAAGACAAGTTAGGAGCTTTTCCAGTCCATAACTCATATGGTGTCTTATCACCTTCTTAGTTGGAACCATATTTAGAATGCGAATCGCAGATTCTAACGCATAATCCCAAAATGATAAAGGAAGAGTTGTAGGATTAAACATAGATCGTACCATGTCCAACAATGTACGATTTCTTCTCTTAGATACACCATTTTGTTGTCGAGTATATGGAGAAGTGAGATGCTGGACAATTCCATTCTTAGCTAAAAAATATATAAACTCTTTAATCAGGTATTCACCACCTCTGTCGGATCGAAGAGCTTTAATCTTCTTTCCAAGTTGCAATACTTCTGCTTTAAAAACCTTAAATGTTTCAAAAACCTCATGTTTATGTTTAAGTAAATAAACATAACCATAACGGCTGAAATCATCCGTGAAGGTTAAGAAGTAGCTAGCACCTCTCCTTGACACATGTCTAAGTGGTCCACACACATCAGTATGTATTAAACCAAGTAGATCAGAAGCCCTTTCAATATAATTCTTAAAAGGTTTCTTAGTCATCTTCCCAGATATATAAGATTCGCACTTATCAAATAATTCATCATTGATCTCTTGTAAAAGCCCATCATGTTGCAGATTTTCCATGCGACCCTTGCCTATATGAGCAAGTCGACAATGCCAAAGATAAGATGAATCCAGACCATTCTTGATTCTCTTATTAATGATGCTATACATTGAATTATTACAATTATTGGATACATTCACATTTATGTCAATTTCAAATATACCATTCACAGCAATAGCATTAAAATAAAAAACATTATTAAACAAAACAGAAATTCCATTGCTATTAATAGTATGTTGAAAACCAAGATCCAATAACAAGAAAAGGAAACTACACCCCTAACAATTGAAGGTGCATAATGACAATTATTCAAAGACAGTACTAAGACCGAAGGCAAAACTAATTCGAATACGCCTATAGCTTCAACAGCTGCATTTGCTCCGTTACCAACGTGCATATATTGTTGTCCATAAGCAAGTCTCCTCTCAACTCTAAACCCCTGCAGTGTATTGCAAATATGAATACCACATCCCGTATCATATACCCAGGAATTTTTATGAGTTAAAGTAAATAACTAAATCATAAAGAACGCACCTGAAGAACTGGGGTTACCAGCCTCATACTTCTGATTCTTTGATCGCAACTCCTCCAGGTAGAGTGGACAATTCCTCTTCCAATGTCCAGCCTGGTGGCAGTGATGACAAGCCTGATCCTTCTTGTTGGGATTCACCTTGTTCTTCTTAGGGTTAGCAGCATGATTCATCACCTTCTTGGGATTTGGTTGATAAGCTAAAACTTGTTTACCTTTGTCAACCTTTCCCTTACCCTTTTGATTCCCATGTGATTTCTTTTGGATCCTACCTCCTTGTATAGCTAATACATGAGGAGTAGGTGCCTTGCCTTGAGTTGCTAAACCTCTCATAGTCTACAAGCATTGCAAGCAATACTGTGACTGTCTTCCCCGAGCAATGCATATTGAAGTTTTGAAACCTTTAAAATCCTTGTTAAGGGACCTATTGATCAAGTTCACTTGCACATTCTCAGGGTAACCAAAGTTAAGCATGTGTAGTTGATCAAAGTAGCCTTTCATCTCCAACACATAGTCATTAACTGGTTTACCATCACCATGTTTACAGCTGTGTAACTGATCGATCACATCATACAATTCAACTACAGGTGTTTTCTCATAAGTCTGTTTGAGCCTTGAAGCATATCGTATGGAAAATGATACTCAAACTGTTTTTGCAACTTTGGAACCATACTATTGAGCATTAGGCACACAATTGCTTCATACCTTTTATACTCAAGCCTCCAATTTGCTTTTTCCTGATCAGATGCAGTAACAGCAGGCTCTTCAGGGCAAGGAGTATTCAAATATTTCAGCTGATCGGTCACACGCAAGACAATTCTGAGTGACCTATGCCAATCATTGAAATTCTTTCCAGTCAGCTTTTCTTTCTCAAAGTGAGCTTTGAAAGCAGAACTCATAGCGGTGTTATCGGGTTGTGCCATTTCTACAGAAAAAGTTCAAATATTAGTATTTTCGATAATACAAAATTTTCAAGAAAATAAAATACCCAAGGAAATATTCATATAACCATAATCTTTTTCTTGAAAACCAGGATCCTAATTAACATAATTTCATCACATCAGTTGATCTGCTAGCAATGAAAGTATTCAAATAGGTAACTTGTCGAACAATAATTGGCAAACAATTTCCAATTCCTAGGTTATTATAGGATTTACGTCAAATTGATTCATCAATTTGCAATGTAAGCAGGTTTCATCCCATCATATGCCTTATGTTTCTAGGTCTCACTAACAACTTAATTAAGTCGTCTAACTTAGAAACAGTAAATACTCTATATATGGTCTCACGCATTAACAGAAATTTATTTTGTCATTAATATTTAGTCAAGGTCTCACTTAGTTTAAATTATTAACTTTAAGTGTTTCTTATAGTTAGATGACATTTAAACTTAAATTTTAGGGTACTAATTTTGATGTGACAATCAAAATATGTACAAAGATACATGCACTCATCTTTATATCATAAGTTTTCAAAACCTTTTTAACCAATTTTAAGCTAAGATGAAAACAAAAACTTTTATAAGTTGAGGTATTGGGTTCACCAATCAAAGAAGTACCTACAATTATCACCCACTATATCCTACTACTGCATGAGTCATAAAGACTCAAGTTATTCGGATAATTACCACAAAAGTGGCGCGTGGAATTGAGGTAAATCACCCTTAAGATGATATTGTACGTAAAATAGTGATATAGGTACGTTGATTTGGATGCACAAGCGAGCGTAGAAACCCGGTAGGAGCGAATCTCTTAAAAAACCCGTTTCTACTAGAACTCACCACACAGTTTGTCCAAAACAGTCGGCCTTTCACACACTATTTGTACATAAACATCAATCAACCAAAAGATTTTGGCTTTAATCTTAAAACATATTAAAAACTTTTACAATACAAATCTCGTCGCGACGATGCATTTAACGCATTATGGCATGTAAGGCCAACCCCTAAGTATGACATATAATATTTCGTGGTGTAAAGTTTCTAATAATCATGTTTCACCATTATTAGTCCAATTTATTTTCTTTTTGAAAATTACCCTTTTATACTTACAACATGTCAAACAATATAACACATAAACAAGTAATTTACCAAATAAATAATTAAACAACTAATAACATAACAAATTATAAGTGAAACAATTAGCCACATGCAAACTTAATTCGATAAATCCTAAAATAATCAATATCTAGGTGTTATTATGTATATAATTAACTATGGCCTTCTCTTCTAAGGAAGTAGAGGTACATGCATTGACTAATCAATTGTAAAGGACATAATTAATTAATATACCACATAGCACAAAATTGATTCATTAATTAATTGAGGTCTTCCCCAATTCTAGATCTATTTAAATTACATATGTAACAAACACTTAACAATTAATCATAACAGTAATCCATGACTAACATGCATGTTTCATCATGGATTCATGCATAACAATTACCAATTAGGTCACAAGATACGTTCATGAACACATAAACATGTTTAGAACCTAGGGTTTCTAATCCAATTAATATTTAAACACAAACCCTAATTTTGGATAAAGGAGTAAACGACCCCCACCCCAAATTTTTTGGGTTTCGAAATTTAAGAACCCTAGATCTATAAAAATTTGACTAAACATGTATCTAAAACAATAAAGATTCGTTTTTATGTGTTTTTAGTAATCAATTAAATGTTATAGAGGCTAGTGATGCCACTGTTAGAATTTTAGTATCATGACTATCATATAATTAAACTAATATCAAGTAGCACATATGCGGAAGCATAGAATCAAGTATAACATATAAAAGATTAACATAAACATAAATAAGAACGTACCGTTGGATTCTAGCTAAACAAGAATCACTTCAACAAACCTTGAATAAGTGTAAAGATGGATCAACGATTAACCCTTTAGCGTTTTGTTAATCGATATCTTGATAATTACTATAGTGAGTAATTACCTCGTTCTCGTACACACGTACTAATACCAAGTAAACGTTTATGCAAGTAAAACAAACACAAAACAATTTTTTGAAGCAAAACAAAAATCAAATCCCTTAGGTATAAGGGTGTTCGACCGGTTTTACAAGAGGGAAAGAAAAGAGAAAGCCTTTAGGTATTGTGTGTGTAAATAGTAACCCAAAACCTAGAAATCCCACTTGTATTTATAGGCTAGTTATCTTGGAGTCCAAGTTAGACAAGAATTGGGTTACCCCAACCCTTTGGCCGATCGGTTCAACCCATAGGGGTGTTCCTTCTTGACTTCCCATAGAATACACAATAAAACTTTCCTTATTTTTGTCTAACGGTCGTTAGTCACTTTTCCCGTTAAGTATTAATGGCATTAAATGTTTTGTGTTTATCTAATAATTAAATATAACCTTTTATATATAATTATTATTCATTTACTTTTTATACGTAAAGTGTGCAATCCCGAGGTCTTGCGTTCGATACTAGACATATGTATATTAATATTTATCCACAAACTTTAACACCTTCATGTTAGAATACTATCTTTAAATATTTTGGAAAATTTTCTAATTGCTAAGACCTATTGGTAAAGATGCTCAACAAAAATTGCAAGTAAAAGCTAGACTTTTGCACGCACGAACAGTTGTACATTCTCGGAACTGTGGGTTAAAAGTAGAACTATCATTGATCACGCTTTCTAGAATTAGATAAAAACTAAACGATTACTCACACATAAGCGTAACTATGTGCAAAAACCAAATTGTTACTTCAACCTTTATAAGTGTGGCTAGCAGAAACTTCTCCTGTACCGTTTTATGGAGTAATAGGAACGTACTTGTACATTGCGGAAAAGGTAAAGATATAATTAAATGTGCAATATTATTTATTTTGTTAGAGTATCCGGTGTAGTAACGCAAAAGCAGCGTTAATCCCACGTGTCAGCCAATACGGCGCCGCCAATACAGCACCGCAACACGCCAACCCCCGCCATTTCCGGCGTGAAATTACTTGGCGCCGCGCCAGTTTGTGTTTTGTTTTGTTTTTTTTTCTTTTATTATTTTTTTTATTCTCTAATCTATTAAACGTTTGTGTTGATTTGGTGTGTGTGTTTCTGTGTGTATGGAAAAGGTGGAAGAAAAAAAGATTGGTTTAAAAATTAATACTGAAGTTGTTTCAGTCAACAGGTATTTTGGTTTGAACATTTAGTTTTATATAACTGATTTTTATATAATGTATTGTCTTTTATTATTATTATTTTTTCGGATTTACTTTTATAATTTTATATATTTTTATTTGAATAGATGAAAAATTAGTTGGTTAAAAAAAATAAAAAAATGACGAGTCTAAAAAAAAGAAATGATTGGAGTCATTAATGCTGATATGACGAAACGGCTTGAGCCACACCTTACTATTATCTTGTTTTTCATATTTCCACCGAAGTGTATTAACTTTCATAAACCACATATTATCTGCTTGGCTTAAACTAAATTTGGGAATAGTTGGGTAATTTCACTATACTTTAAATTTCACTGAGATATTTGGTTTTAGTGACTTATATGCTACTAGCAGGGTATCTGCGCTTAGCGGCGGCGGGTACCCTGTGACTATATTTTGTGACGAACAAATATTGTTCGATTACATTTTTTTTATTTTTTTATAACAATTACCATACAAATGAATAATAATTTAAATTAAAATAAATTTAAGCAATAATAGTTATATATCATTTTTTAGCATTTTCTAGTAAGATTAGCTCTAGATATGTTATACAATAAATTTGTTTTTTAATATTATGTTTTATTTGACAAAATTGTTCACGTTTCACAAAAATATTTAAAAAGCTTATACACATAATACCAACACAAGAAAATAATGATCCAAATAAACTAACCACATATTAAAAAAGACTTGTACAATAAAAATGCATCAGCTTATTACGTTTTCAAATGAATCTAAAAAAAATAACATTATAAATATATTATCAATAATTATAGCGCAACAAATCATTACTTTTTGCGTGAAAATAAATAGCTCAAGTCATTAATGCATCATCTT
>LBNU01015875.1:10669-29825 GCA_014162995.1 Artemisia annua
TTTTTTATAACAATTACCATACAAATGAATAATAATTTAAATTAAAATAAATTTAAGCAATAATAGTTATATATCATTTTTTAGCATTTTCTAGTAAGATTAGCTCTAGATATGTTATACAATAAATTTGTTTTTTAATATTATGTTTTATTTGACAAAATTGTTCACGTTTCACAAAAATATTTAAAAAGCTTATACACATAATACCAACACAAGAAAATAATGATCCAAATAAACTAACCACATATTAAAAAAGACTTGTACAATAAAAATGCATCAGCTTATTACGTTTTCAAATGAATCTAAAAAAAATAACATTATAAATATATTATCAATAATTATAGCGCAACAAATCATTACTTTTTGCGTGAAAATAAATAGCTCAAGTCATTAATGCATCATCTTTTATTAGTTGATCAATATCACTCTTTGTAACCTTTCGTAACTCATTATTAACCGAAAAATTCGGTTATTATACATCAATCCCATTTCACAACCCATATTAGTCCAAATTTTCGGATTGTATAGTCCAACTATAATCGAACAAGTTATAAAACCCATCACTTGATGAAATCATAATCTTTTTAGAGTTATATAAATACCTCCATAGCCCTAATCCACCACCTTATTTCATTCACAGTCAAAATACGTCCCTATATCTCAAAAAAAACATAATCATCTACGTTCTATCCCATTTCACTTCAAAAAAATGAAACACATGTCACACTTCTCCACATACACGCAAGTATAAAACCACACAGATTCATCTTTATTAACGTATAACCTTCATCGATCTTGTGGTTGCAGTGGCGGCGATTCGGTCAGCGCAGGGGCAACCGGTCTGGTCGACCGACCACTGTGCCGAGCCTAATGGCTTTATTTTTAATTACTTGGCTTACTAGCTTGTACATTATGGTTAAATGATTGTATATTTTGGTGAATGGATGAATTAATTAGTGTATTAATTATATGTGTTGAAAAGATTGTTGACCTTAAAATTATTGTGCTTTACATACTTGTGCTTTGTGTTTTAAGTGATTGTAATATTGGGTGTAGGGGTATTTTTAATGCTATATAATGTATAATTGTAAGGATTTTGGTCTGAATTTCGTTCTGTGCTTATTTTTGTTGTACACCATGCTTTGGTTGTTGTAATTATGAAAATTGCTTGCTTTAAAGTGTTGTAAACCATGCATCATTTTTTGTACATCTGAATTTTTTGGAGAGAGAGTCCTTCCTCTATTATAAGTAGTATAGATATGTAGTATTTGTTCGTCATGTTTTAACTAAAGTTTAGTTGGAAACCGAAAAGGTTTTTTCAAAGTTTCAATTCTGTCTAAAAGATATAAGACTTTACATGTGATAAAGTTTTAATTCGGTCAAAAAGATTTTAGACTTTACATGTGGGAGCAGAGCATTTATGAGCATTTAAGAACAGTTAATTGTAAGCTTTGTAATTTTTAATACTTGTTTCGCAAATAGCAAGTAGTTATGTTTTTCTTTTTGAAAATTATAATTTTTCAACGCTGCATAAAGTAGCATTTAAAAGTCGTTTTACATATTATAGCTACAGTTTCCACACTTAAAAAATTAATAATAAAAAAAAAGAAAAAAAAAAAATCTATCATTTACTGATATTGCTCACTGCTATACTTTGTTAGAACACACTCCGAGTTTAACCTATTTAATATGATTAGAGTTGGTTTTATATGTCTAGTGACATGACAAGTTTTTACGCATTCATAGTTTTTCCGTAAAAGTGATGCTAAATTTCGATGCGCCAAAATTCGTTATCACGATTCATCAAAAGGATTAAATTTAGATGCACTAGGTTATCAAAAGCAAATATCGCATTTTAACCTTGATGAAAAGAGTAAAGCTTCCCTCCAAGGTGTTTATATAATATAGTAAATAAATAGAAATTGTGGAGAAAAAAATGGTGTAGAGCAATTTAAAGCCAATCCTTAATATTCAACCTTGTAAGATGTTTTAAACTTTTAATTATCCTGTAAGAAATGTCAAATTCCATTTAGTATAAGGGTTTTGCTAATCACAATGTATTTACAGCTTTGTTGGAATGTTTGTGTTAATTTTATTATCAAGCTTATGACAAATGAATTCGATAATTATTACCAACATATTTATCCTATGATTTTTCTATAAATCAGTATTTACAGCTTAGTTGGGATGTTTGTGTTAATTTAATTATCAAGCTTATGACAAATGAATTTGATCAAGAGCTTACTTTTTTCAACTTATTAGCCAATCTAATACAACTTTGATGGTCCTAAAACGCTACTATCTTTTAAAATTACAAAAGTGAAAAGAAAAACAGTTTGCAACATGCTCCGTATCTCATTCTACTCGAGTAAAATATTGGTAACAAAAACAACGTATGATTTGTTTAATTCATAGGATGCGCTTTTTGAGCTCTAGAACCTTGCTTTAGTTTGAATTTGAAAACGTTATATGGGTATTCTAGATTAGCTAGAAACTCATACATTGATTATTATTATTATTATTATTATTATTATTATTATTATTATTATTATTATTATTATTATTATTATAACATCACTTTATTAGAAACTTATAGGATTTATAAGAAATTAGTGGGGAGCCGAGAAACTATTTGAGCCCCTACTCCTCTAGCTATAGCAAAGCTAATCCTATTAAAAATATGAACAGCAGCACGTGCCAATGTCTTGGGTCATCGAAAACTTTCGAATTCGCTTCAGTAAGGTCACCGTATCCTTCTCAAGTTCCCCAAAAGAAGAGAATGAGAAGGGGAGAAACCCATATCCAATATTTGCGCACTTAGCATCATACTTGACACGTTTACGTTGCGCGGCCTCAACCACCACATGACCCGGCACAAAATCGACCATACCAGTTTGTGTCAAGGACGATGACCCTGTCAAATCAACGCATACATCAAGCCCACCGTCCCACGAGTAGAGCAACACATCAGCTGGATGTAAGGGTTTGTCCCTTTCCCCACTAAGCCCAATATCAACCTCTTTACGAACCGAAATCCCAGATCGAGAACATATATCAACCAAAACATCACNTGTGTCAAGGGCGATGACCCTGTCAAATCAACGCATACATCAAGCCCACCGTCCCACGAGTAGAGCAACACATCAGCTGGATGTAAGGGTTTGTCCCTTTCCCCACTAAGCCCAATATCAACCTCTTTACGAACCGAAATCCCAGATCGAGAACATATATCAACCAAAACATCACGCACAACGTTATGCCGATGTTTAATACCAATAATACCAGCGCACGATACAGCATGGTCCCCATAAATATCCCCAGTCAAGACCTTGGAACAAGCTGAGCACAACATATGTACAGAGAATAGGGGAACACCTAGCCGATAACATAACACACACCGGTAGGTCCTAGTGTTCATAGTCTGTCCCAACCCAGATATCGGAACCACCCTAAGCCAGTCCGAAGTGTAGTCCTCCATTTGCGATCTCCATAGTGCCATCTGTCGAGTGGACATGCAAAAGTGGATTCAACCGTTTGGGTAACACGTGTGAAATATATATCTGCCAATTTCTTCATGAGTTTGGGGGCAGTGATCTCACTTAGATTATTCAAGAGGTCAATCTCCATCTTCACATTAAAAGCATGCAAGGTATCATCAAAGGAAGGCACAATACCAGAATGTCTGAGGAGCTTAGTCTGTAAGCAAGCAAATTGGAGTATAGACACTAGGAATGCATAGTTCAAGACATCACCTGCAGAGTATACACCAAACCCCCTATTATTATTATTATTATTATTATTATTATTATTATTATTATTATTATTATTATGAACATATATATTATTGCTGCTCAATTAATCACGCAAAAAGTACAAATTATGATTATCATCCATCAAGCATTTTTTAGAGTGTAAACATATGAAAAGTTTCAGTATATTAAATTGAAAACCACATTTAATTATAGTAGATTTTACACTTATTTAATCTTTATTAAATGCATTTTTTATTGAAAAAATATGTTTGAGTATATTAATTACACGTCAAATGCATGTATTTATAGTTTAAAAGATAACTTGTGTACACTCATTAGCAAATCCCATCACCCATAATATAAAATTGCATTGACTCTGTTATCCATTAACTTGAAGCGAACTACTCTTCTATTGTTAAAATTATCATTTGAAGAATACGATAAAGTATATATGTTTAGTGACATGTTTTAGGGAGATACTTTATTATCTTCTAGACTATGTTTAAAAGTTTATAGTCGAGTGCGAGCTCGTTCTCTATAAACGTAGGCTCTGATACCATTCTGTAACACCCCCAACTCAAATATGGCAGCTACAGTGCTGGGGGTATTACGAAAATAGAAACCAGGCACATTTATAGTAAACGACCACAACTCGGGACGTTTAAAATGTGACCAAAACACATCATTCGATTTATAAACCATTTAGAGTACAAGTACTCTTTGTATAGAATAGCAGCGGAAAAGTAAATAGAGTTTGCAGCGGAAAAATAAACAAAGTATAGCAGCGGAAATGTAAAAGACACAAAAGGTTTGACGAATGACATGCAAAAATAAGGTAGTAAAGTAGTTAAGCTGCCGTGACAGAATACCACTCCAGCCAATGTCACTCCTCCACGCCCATTATATTATCATGCCAAGCTACACATCATTACCTAAAAATACATGCTTAAAAAGTCAACACAAAGGTTGAGTGTAATCCATAGGTTTAAAATATAAAGTTGAGCACAAGGTTTAATCATAAGATATGAGCAACATATGCTAATATCGGGTAATCAAGGTAATAACCAATGTATAGAGGCATCCCTGTGCATATAACATTGTTGATGATGCTAAGCTCATGACACGCAAACGTTAACCACAATCATAATATCAATATAACCGCGGAATTTCATAGTATAACAATGCCCTCAAGGTCGAGCACTTGCCATTTACTCGACAAATCGAATATAGTACACCACAATTTGCCTATCTAGCAAAAGGAGTGGGAGGGTCAATTCCTATAGCGCTATATCCCTATATTCGCGTTCACTCGCAAGTGATTAATGGTTCATGATCTGAGGGTCTTGCATAGGCAAGGCAGAGCTACTTAGCACATCATCAGGAAAGCATACCAATCAGGAAAGCATACCAAAAATACTTGTGCTCAAAAAACATTTAAAGCATGTATCTCACCCCATGGGTTTATAAACATTTAAAAGATAAAAAGTGGGGCTATGAATCACACCTTAACAACAGCAGGTAACGAGATATATATGTCAACCAAACAAATACGCCTCACAGCAGACAATCCTCAGCACAACCTAATCATATAAATATCATAACTCAACAATAGTACTCGAATACTTTAATAGTTAATGCTTGAATGAAGTTTTATAAAAGATGATGGCGTTTGAAAGAAAACATTTTCCAAAAGTAGTCTCGTGTGGAAGAAAGATAGGAAAGAATAAGTCGGCGAACCTTAAAACATACGAGAAGACAAGAAAGACTCGAAGAATACTCGTCAAAAGAAAGGAAGAACAGAAAAGAATAAAAGACACGAATAGATAAAGACAACAATTCCTAATAGTCTCGGTATTACCCATTTCCCAAAATATATCAAGATTATATTTGATAAAGTATAGTAAAGATAAAAATTAATTTTAGTAAATTTCGGCATGACCTGCCCGTTTATAAAGCATTTCCCGAGTCATCGACTCTTTTAAATACAAATAACGTTTATAATAATATAAGTGTAGATATTAATATGATTGGATATATCATTCACGTCGTCCATTAGTTGTTCAGGTTTATCGACCATTTCGTATAGTTCGGGTTCCAGGTACGTTAAGATCTTTAAGGGCCTAACGTACCCTACCGTCTCGTGTACCAAAGGGTCCATAAGTCCAAATAACCATAGCCGCAAATCCAATACGTCCAATACAAGTTCACAAGTCATAATATAAGTCATCAAAGCGGATACCAAGTCCGTCATCCAAATTAAATTAACTTTAACAATTTTACATTTTAATTTCATAGTTATTATTCCGTATTAATATTTACCGTTTAAAACTAATAATAATAATAATAAGGTTATAATAATAACAATAACCATCCGAGACTAATAACCAATCCCGACAAAACATAACCAAAACCAAATCCGAAACAAACATCACAATCCCATGTTCTCGCCTCAACCAAATTAACCAATTCTAAACCTAAACCCGTCAACTAACCTAAATAACAACATATACATTTCGCAACAACCTTCGGCTTAACCAATCTCATCCGAATCCAAACACAACCAAACCAAGTCACCAATAACATCAACCACAACAATAATAATAATGAAAATAGTCCACCACCACCACCCAAGCCACGGTGGTGGTGGTTCTCGGCTGTCGACACCCAAACAAACCAAACGGAACCCAAAATAATTCCAAACAACAAAAATATATACTCCCTTAATCACCTAACTCGACCAAACATCAAAAATAAACAAAACTCTCACCGACTCACGAGTTGACTCGGTGAGTTCGACCGAGTCGAGTCACCAATCGGGCCAAGAACGAAATCCCACACGAGTTTTGTATTAAAACCTTATTTAAAAACGTTTTTATTAAAGATTTATTAACATAAAATTTCGGATTAAATAAAAATAGGAATTAGGGTTTGGTTTAAAATGGGTTTTTATTAAGAAAACGTGATTAGAAGAGGTTTAGGGGGTCGAATACCACTTGGTCTCGTCGGAAAATATGAGTTTTGGCCGGAATACGAAAACTTCGAATCTACTTTCTTAGATTTAGGGCGCGTACGTGGGTTTCAAGACAAATAGGTTGCGGGGATGAGTCGGGGATGTCCCGATCTACAAGATGGTATGGGTGGTGTTGTGGGGTTTGGCCGGAAATAATTCCGGTGACCGGAATTGGTGGCGGCGCCGGCAAGAAAGGGTGGCCGGATTTTGTAGAGAGAGAAAGGAAGAGAGAAGGTAGGGAAAGTGTGTGTGTTTTTGATGTGGTAAAATGAATAAAGGGTGTAGGGTGGGGGTATTTATAGATGGGTGTTATGGATGGGTCTTTAGCTAATCTTCTTCATAAAACGGTTCGGGACTCAAATGACATAGCAAACGGACTCGAAAAATTATAAAACTTGCGTCATCGTTCTCGAAATAGTTTTTCCAATAAAATCAAGCATAAACTTCAGAGTTTTTCTCAAACTCATAATAAATCAAATAATTTGGCAAATGAAACAAATTCGAGTTTTTCTAGGTTGTGTTGAGCTAGTCTACAAATAAATTCTCGTTCCTAATATATCTCACGCTCTTTAAATCAAATTTAACATGCTTTAAAGTTTTAAAACGTTTCTGGCTCTAAAAATAGAAGTTTGGCTAGGATTAGGTTTTAGGAAAATTACCAGATGTTACACATTCCAACTTACCGACCTATTTAGGATTGAGATTCTCACAAATTTGTATGAACACGCTCGGTCATAATCACTCAGGGGTGGCTTAGTGGCAAAAGGGCTTGTGACTATCACTCTAAAATATGAGGTCTCGAGTTCAATTCCTGCTAGGCGCAAACAACTCTGAAATGGCCACTTAATTCACTATTTATGAGGGAACATGTCATGTTCATTGTAACTTGAGAGAATCTCAATCCCTTGTTTAACTTGTGCAACCCACTTAATTCACAAACATGCTTAGATAAAACAATTTAAATAGCTCTTGTTGGAGTTATTATAGAGTTTTATGGTTGATATGCGAATCAAAGTGCCACACGGCCCACACCGGTTAAAGTTAAAACATGCGACGCGGCATCTCATTGGCTTGGAGATTGGTTTGCGTCATTTTTTTGGTTGGTTCGGGATTAGCTTGGCATGACGTGCCTCTGCAATTTGAAGTCGAACATGAAGTTATGCGTTTGCATTTACTTTTAGTTTTTAAATGGGTACGACTGTGAAAGTACATATTTTTTAGTAAAGAAAGCGGTTGATAAAATTGTAAAGAACCTTGATATATAGGCCTAATAAAGGGGCCTAATGATGGACATAAGGCTTTAAATACTTGTACAGTGCATGCACTGTACAAGTATTTAAAGCCTTAGGTCCACCATTAGGCCTCTTTATTAGGTCCACCAAACATATTCCAATAAAGGGGCCTAATGATGGACATAAGGCTTTAAATACTTGTACAGTGCATGCACTGTACAAGTATTTAAAGCCTTAGGTCCACCATTATGCCTCTTTATTAGGTCCAATTGTAAAAAGTTAAGAAAAGAAAAGTGGTTTTCTTATTTGGGCCAGATATGGAACTAGCACATGAAAAGAAGGGACCAAAATGAACATCTGGTTAATTACTCTACAACAAAACTTAAACATTGATCTATATTCAACACACAACCCTCCATTCCATTTCCGGCCAAAGGTTAGTCTTCTTCGTTCATCACTATTCTAAGGGGGTGTTTATTTAAGCTTATATATGGGCTTACGGCTTATTTGATTTCGGCTTATATTTCCTAACCTTCAATTTTTCGGCTTATTTGGAAACTTGTGAGATTATATAAGTTTATTATGATTCACAAGCCTTTTACTTGAATTATAGTATGTTTAGTAGGCTAAATTTTCAATCTTTTTTACTTTAAATGCAAAACCCTTTTGTAAGAAATCACCAAATGTTAAAACTTTGATAATTTTTAATGTTTATGATTCACTCAGGATTAAGAAATTTAGGTAAGAAAGAGGGTAGAAATCGATTTGGAAAGATGGGGTCGTTGAAAGCTGCAAAGGTTTATAGAGAGTTAATGAAGGCAGTGAAGAAACACATTGGGAAAGAAGAGCATAAAACGCATTTCACCGACTTTATAAAGTCTGAGTTTAGGAAAACTGGTGATGGGTTGGAGACGGCGCTCGTTCAGCAGAAAATAGATCTTGCCCGTGATTATACTCATCTTTTGAACAGTGTTCATCATCACCAGGTGCGCGTTTTTCATATTAGTTATATGTATTTCGGCTCATCTGTGGTCTGCGTTGATCTTAAACATGCTTGTTTCTGGATAGTTATACCTTTTTTTGTTGATTTTCTGTTGTAGAATTGGTCTATACTTTCGTTTGTAATGAGAATGATTAGTTATCTAATGAGCATTACTAAATAAACTGCAACTAGTAAAAAAAAAAAAAAAAAAAATTAATAACATTGTGAATAATTATAGGAATGGGTGATGTATGATATATGTACAATTGAGAGCGTTAGTAGAAGTTTATAGTCGATGTTCGAATATCTACTCTTCATTGCCATGACCTTTATTACAGAAGAGGCTTTCTTTATGAATAACCAAAACCTGGGATAACGAGGCATACATGTGGTTTTGTGGTTCATGCTATTTTTAAAAATCTGGCTGTATCTAGGTTTTATATATATTTGGTTTCTTTTATGGTGATCGTACTTGGTGTTACTTTTAACTTCCCAAGATGTTGCTATAAGTAGTAACGATATGATACAAAACTAGTGATAGTTATCCCACATTGAATTTGGATTTTGGTGATGCTGTTGCAGGACTTGCTATTTTCGTACAACATCGCAGTAGATAGATCAGAGGAAATGAAGAGAATACTTGGAAAATCTGCTGCAAGTGTGGGTCTGCAACTTCCTGAGGTTTACAAGCCTTGAGAATTTGGTAGGTTATCATCTGGTTTTACCTATAACTCATAAGCGTCAAATGGGCCAAACTCACAAGTTATATAAAATTGAGAAATGTCAAACATGTCAATCTGATAAATTTTGCTGAAAGCCACCCAGAATGTTGTTCAGATGTTTTCTACATCTTAATTCCATTAATAAAACAAATCATATGTTATTTGATACATAAATTGATGGCTAATCTTAAAACAAAGGGCAATGAAGCGTTGGTCCCCTTTTTGCTCGCTGGTAATCATTGTCTTTTGTTAGGCACATCGTCCCCCCTTCAATTCATTTGTCTTCAGCGTGGTTGATGACTTGAGGGTGGGTGAATACATTAAGCTACATAACTTTTCCTATAATTTCTGAACTCATGAACTTTTATGCAATGTATATTGACGTTGTTGTTAACTTCTGTGCAGATAAAGAAGATATATATGCCTTGAAGCATGAACATTGATGATAAAGCTCAAAAGCAATAATGCTGCTATTTGCATGCAGCCGGAGCATTTCATGATTTTACATGGCAGTGAAACTATAATTTGATGTTATCATTTTTTCTATCCTTGACCTACAAGTTTACTTTATAAACAAATTTTGTGTTCTCATCAGCAGAAGGAAGAGAGGTCTGAGAATTCGGTCCATGAACTTCGAGTTAGGGAATTGGTCGAATGCTTGCGCTTTTTTGGCCAGCCTTACTCCTGTCTTTCTAGATAGTGATTTAATGTTGTAATTCACCTTAGGTGAATTGTGATTCGACTTATTAGATCACAGTATCGAGTTTCTTTTTCTGCAGAATCATAACTGTTATAGAATTTTACCTGATTTGTGCAAGACTACGCAAATGGTTATTTGACATCTACTTCACCACTGTTTGACAATGTGTATTGCTAGTGGTACAGTGGTTGGTTAGGGTGGTTAAAATAGCCGGTCAACTTTAAGTTTGATTCGGTGATACTGAAGTGAAAATCCAACTTGTAATAAGTTTGATTCGGTAACAAATATGCGTTTGGCTGTCATCGTCAAAAACATTCTATCCCTTTACGACATTATAATAAGTTTGATTCAGTGATACTGAAGTGAAAATCCAACTTGTAAGTCAAGCAATTTATGCAAGTGTCCTAGCAAAATAGACTCATTTGCCCATGTTTTTTAAGCTATTTTCTTTTCAATTTTGTTTGCTCAATCCGTTGTCAATGAAATGATTTAAATATGATTCAGTATATACTGGTTCAAATAAACACACGTATTGTAAATTTGTATCAGCAATTTTGTGGTTCATTAACTGGTTTTGTAAAATGTTTGTACATCAGATATTCTAAGGTGAAAATGCCATAAGAGTTGCTTGATGAATCTTTGAGCACCAGAACACTTGAACCAAAATATAATGTTAAAGCACACAAATTAGTCTTGTAATATCTAGTATTAAATTCATTTGGAATAGTCACTGTAACGTACTTGCAAGCTTATGAGTTGAAGCAAAACTGTTTGACCAATCTGCTAATGATTAGGTTTAAAATTTGTCTGAATCAAAACAAAATGAAACACCAAATGCCGTGATCATAACAAGAACTCTGAGAGTCCTGTTCATATTACATTTAGGCAATGCTTAACAAACAGTGCGAATTGACGACTAAACACTACATGAAATCAAACACCCATAAATCAACATATTTGATTGAAAGTCTTTTCAAAGTAATATCACTAAAGCTCAATCGCCTCATGACATCAGTGTCAGATATTATTAAGAAACAAAATAACTAACAACCAAGTGTGGCCTCTTTCCAATCACATGAAAATAGGCTCTCAAAGTTAACTATTGTCGCATGAGATACTATCCACCACAAGGGATATATCGTGATCAAAGCGGGTAGACTATAAACCTTATAATATTATCCTCAAGTGTCTCGGACATGTGTTATTTATTGAAGCAATCAATTCCTAGTTTGCTTTTCTTAGGTCACACAGTTATCGACATAAAAACATGTAATATTTCGCTGCCAGTATGCCTAAACATTTGAGATCGTCCAGTTCTTCAATGATGCTTATTTTCACACTTTTTCCTGTTAATGAATCAAATTTAGCATAATAATCTTCCTCAAGGTTGCAAAATGCGCTAGGCGCTAGTCGGGCGGTTGACCACAGCCTAGACGCTGCCTAGGCGGATTGAACTTTTCTATATAAAAAGTTTAAAATTATGTATATTTGATATAAAATCTGCATAATTTGTATATTTTTAATAATTTTATTAATGTTCTTATTATTTTTTATTATATATCTTTTGTATATATTTGCAAAATTTACAAGAAAACTATATATTATTAGGGCCAATATATATTTTTAACGGGCCAACATACCTTCAAATCTTCGATTACGTGTGTTTAATCGTGATTGTTGTGTTTTTATCAACTTGAATCATTTCAATTATAGATCCAAAGGCGTATTTTGTCAGAGTGTGTTAAAAGAGGGGTTAATTGGGTAAAAAGACCCTAATTTGAATTTTTTACAAGTGTTGACCGATTTGACCTGCCTAGCCTGATTTGACCGCCTAGCCCGATTTGACCCGCCTAAGCGGGATGTTGACCGCCTTTTGACCAAAACGCCTAATTCGACCGCCTAGCTTCAGATCGCCATGGTAAGTGACCGCCTAGCGCCTAGGCGGCCGCCTAGACCACTTTTTACAACATTGATCTTCCTACAACCATCCTAAACCGTATTCGTATAACCATCCTAAACCCTATTCATATAATTTCCTATCAAACTACATGTATCGAAACAAAACTACTAATCTTAATGTTCATCTAAAACATATCACCAATTTAATATTATAGAACTGTTAATATGTGTTCCTGGTAGCCAAAAAATTTCCAAGAGCCACAGGGGATCACTGACATACAGATATGCAAAGGGCAAAAGCGAAAGAGCCACATAATAAAAAAGAAAATTGGCAGAAGATCAGCTATATTTTCATAAAATATGGCAAAAAGCTAAAAAAAAAAAATGGAGGAAAATTGAACGCTAAGTAGAAAATACACAACAATAGTTTAAATATCTAGTGAAAGAGAGACAATATTGTACCATGCATTTAACAAGATTAACTTCTGGGGAAATGACATTTAGCTTGCATCCATCGGGTCTTGTAATGGCTCTTGTAATGACAAAAGGGGCAAAGGGTCTTGTGATGACGGAAGGGGCAAAGGGTCTTGTGATGAAGGAAGGGGCAAAGGTTCTTGTGATGACGGAAGGGGGAAAGGGTCTTGTGATGACGGAAGGGGCAAAGGGTCTTGTGATGACGGAAGGGGCAAAGGGTCTTGTGATGACGGAAGGGGCAAAGGTTCTTGTGATGACGGAAGGGGGAAAGGGTCTTGTGATGACGGAAGGGGCAAAGGGTCTTGTGATGACGGAAGGGGCAAAGGGTCTTGTGATGACGGAAGGGGCAAAGGTTCTTGTGATGACGGAAGGGGCAAAGGTTCTTGTGATGACGGGAGGGGGAAAGTGTCTTCAAATGACGGAGAGGGCAAAGGGTCTTGAAATGACGGAAGGGGCAAAGGGTCTTGAAATGACGGATGGGGCAAAGGGTCTTGTGATGACGGAAGGGGCAAAGGGTCTTGAAATGACGGAAGGGGTAAAGGTCTATACGAGACTAAAGGGGTATAGTTGAGCTCATAAGTTACATCAATAGACCCAAAAATCTTAAATTTTCCAGCACTACTGTGAGCAACTTCTGCATCGGAACATTTTTTGAACACCACTCGTGCACGGCCGCCTTCCTTGTCAACTTCAGTTTCTGATTCCATCAAAGGCCCAAACCGTCTAAACGTTTTATTTAGATTATTTACTGAAGCAAAATTGATACCCTCTGTGAACTTCAATACAATCTCTGTAGCCAAATTTTCCCGTCTTCTCTTAACAATCTCCGGTTCTTCCTCTTCCATCACTTCTAATTTTTCAAGTTTACTACGTCGCCTTTTTTTTGCTGGTTTATCTTGTTCATCTTGTTCACCCTGTTCACTGGCCACAACCTGCTTTTTACTACGGCGCCTTATTTTTGCTGGTTTATCTTGTTCCTCTTGTTTATCTTGTCCGTCTTGTTTATCTTGTTCATCATTCTGTTCACTGTCCACAACCTTCTTTTTACTACGGCGCCTTCTTTTTGCTGGTTTATCTTGTTCGTCTTGTTTATCTTGTCTGTCTTGTTTATCTTGTTCATCTTGTTTATCTTGGTCATCCTGTTCACTGGCCACAACCTGCTTTTTACTATGGCGTCTTCTTTGTGCTGGTTTATCTTGTTCGTCTAGCTTATCTTGTTCATTGGCCACAACCTGCTTTTTGTACGGTCCACGCCTTCCTTTTGCTGGTTTATCTTCTTCATCTTGTTCATCGACCACAACCTTCTTTTTGTAAGGTCCACGTCTTCTTTTTGCTGGTTTGTCTTCTTCATCTTGTTCACTGGCCTCAACCTGATATTCTATCCCTCCATTTTGATGATCTTGCGACAATTGCTCTTCAGATGTGTTTTGAATAATCCTGTCTGTCCAATAAGAATCATTATCAACATCATCATCAAAATCAAACTTCTCGGGATCATTTTCGTCGGACGCTTTTATTTCGCTACCACCGACTGGTTTTTCCACAGGCGGGCTTTTCTTTAATGACTTGCTATAAACATCTGCTCTACGGTTGTAAAAGAAAGGAAGGATGGTATGCAAGTGGGTGTAATTTTTCATGGGGTCTTGAGCAGTCAAGTGCAGTTGCGATAGCATTTCAGCTACAGATGCTTCAACTTGGGGAGTTTCAGGAGTCTGCAATGGAATAACAGAGCCCACACCTTGGTCAGTATGTTGGCTGTCTTCTTGACCATGGTCTACCTTTGTATCGCTATTGGACTTCAGAGCAGATGGAGGTCCAGTCATCTGACTTGCTACTCTCTGAATCAATCGGCCAATTTTAAAAGACGGCTTTGGAGTTGAAATTGGGGCAGCAGTAGACACTTTTTCAGGTTGTCGTTTTGGCTTTTTCAGTGAACCATTAGAAATGGAATGGCGAGCCTTACGTTTTTTTAAAGCATATGAAGAAACTGATTTACTGGTGCCACCTCCAGATTCTGGTGCCTCGTCTGTTATATCTGATAAACTTCTCTCCTTATTTGGGTATGCACTTTCGACCAAATTATTCTCAAATTTCTCAACATTTTTATCAACTTCTTCGACCCCTTCATGTACTGGAGCATCTTCCAACAGATCCCCAAAAAGTTGAAATTCAGTGAGCTCTCTGTAACCCTTATAACGACCATATGATGATAACTGAGCCTTTGCAATTGCAATGTCCATATTATCACCTTCACCCGGGAACTGTGCAAGTAGTCTCACATAGTCCACAAGTTTATCAGGCTCAAAAGAACTCACACTAGCTGATTCATCCAAACCATGTCTTATAGTTGCTTTTTGTCTAACTCCTCCGTTTTCTATGACCTGACATTCAATCTTCTTATAGATATCCCGAGGAATACAAGAGCATGCAAGCCCTAACTCTACCCGCCTACTGACCTCTTCCAAAGCACATTCGACTGCATCTTTATACGCCTCTAAATTGGTTTGCTTCTCTATTTGAGAGAAGTTAGCTCGAAATGGCTTTAGGACAGATGAAACGTTCCAAGCAAAAGAATGATCTCCAAAATACGCTACTAAATAGCGATCTTTTTTGTAATACTTCATGGCCTTCTGTGAGGCATCAGAAGGATCAACTATCTGACCAGGCCACCACGGATGGCTCCTTACTTTACCCCAAACCAAATCGGAAACAGCAAACTCACCTTCAATTTTTGGTGGCTGGAAATAACGTGGTTGATGCAGGGAAAAGGAACTTCCATTTTCAAGATGCTCAGCAGATTGTCCGCTCTCCTCTTCTTGAACGTATTCATAATCTTCCTCTGAATCTGTCTCGATATCCAAATTTTCATCTTCTGAAACAAGGGATCTACTCCCATCCAATGCAGCATCATAGAGTGGAACCTCCACATTTGCACGACGCCCATACACTATCGGTTCTTTATCTTTTCCTGAAGATTCAGGAAGCCCTTGTTCAGCTTCAAAGTTTGCAAAAACATCGAACTGATCATCTTTTCCTGCACCAGTTATAACATCAGTTTCTGGATTTTCATCTTTCCAACCCAATACTTCGTCAATGTCCGTCCCTGCATTATCAACTCCCTCCATGTCAGCATCGTTTTTACCTTCATCTGTACCAAGATTCTCTGTGGTCAACGATTCTGGAATTTTCCGAGTATCTACAGCCTCATCTTCATTTACAGATTTGTCATCCAAAACACCATTTTCATAAGCCACCTCTGGAACAGACACGGTAGACTGTTCCACAACACCCTCATTTTTTGTCAAACCCTTTTCAGTTTCCACGTTTTCTACTAGACCGGTTTCGCCTACAGCTTGAGGCTCTCCACTCGTCGATTCAACAGCCAATCTAGAGTCTTGTACCCCAGTTCCATTTTCGACCTTTTCAGCATCCTGTGTTATTTCTACAGTCGTTAAATGGGGACCCTCTTTTTTGTTAAACTTGTCGGCTTCACCGTTCCCCTCTAGATTACCGGGATGTACATTAGCATCACCTGCAACGCTTGCTGAATTGACCACCTCCGGGCAAACCAAACTTGGATCCACAGAAACACAATTTTGAGCTTCATCTTTGCTGGTTACACCCTCCTCCATAACCACAACATCAACGTCCTCAGAACCAGGATTCATTGTGGTCAATGACTCTGAAATCTTTGAGGTATCTAACGCTTCGCCTCCATCAGTCACTTCTTGATCACATACCATAGGCTGTTCCACGATACACTGAGGCTCTGAGCTAGTCGACTCAACAGCTTCATTTCCTTGAGCATCATCTTTTACAACTTCACTCATCCCTGCATTAACCATGTCAGTTTCAGAACTTTGATTATTAGCACAAACTACACTCAGATCGACAAAAACACTACCTTGAGCTTCATCTTTTCTGACAAAACTCTCTTCCGTCTCAACTTCCTTTGAACCAAGAACAGTGGCTGTAAACGATGGCTCTGCAATATCACCATTGGATCCACTTGCTCGAACAACGTCTTTACTTACTTCCACACTATCCAATCCTTCGGCGTCAACTTTTTCAGAATTCAAAACCCTAGCTTGACCCCCTTCTTCCTCATTCACTATCACTTCACCTTTCTCCGAATTCGAAACCCTAATTCCAACCAAATCTTGACCTAAACCCGTATCCAAACCAGCGTTACGATCCAAATTAACATCAACAACACCAACCAGCATATCCTCCTCACGTTCTTCCATACTTAAACAAATTAACCTAATTAACCAATAAATTAAATCAAACACTAGAATTTAAACCCTAATTTTAGTCACAACTGATAACTTAAAACCCTAATTTTAGCCACAACTGATAACTGAACACATATATATAATAATAATAATAAAATAATAATGAAGAAAAAAAGTTAACCCTAGAGTTAAAGAAAACGGACCTGTGTTGATTCAATGAAGTTGAAGATGAAGATTGAATCTGATGTGATTTGAAAATTGAAGTGTTGGATTTGAGGTTTGAATTTAATAGAAATTGGAGCAGAAAGAAAATAATACTAGTAGTGTATAGCAGTAAAAGTATTTGACCCTAATTTTTGTATGTAGGTGTTTTATGGATCCGGTGACGTTATTTGCTTCGAACTCATCCGAACTACTAATTAGTTTGAGTTTCACCCGTGTGTTTACTTTACATGGACTTTTTTTTTTTTTTAACATTGTCATTTGATAAGCACTTTTTACTCTTTCCTTCTCAAAATATAATTATATTTTGACTTTTTAAAGTCTTTTTATTTCAACTTTTATCTTAATTATTTTTTGGGTAAACTACAAAAAATGTCCTTTAACTTTGTCGATTTTGCGAAAGTTGTCATCATACAAGAATTTTAGCAAAAAATGTCCCTGAGCAGGTTTCCTTAGGCAAAAATTGTCCTTGACGATGACGTTTGTTTGCAAAAACGGTTTTTTGCCTAACGATCGTTAGCGAAGCCTGTTAGTCAGCCCTCACGTGCGTTGCACGTTAGGGTATTTTCGTCATTTCACTGTTCCCGCCTTTACCACACTTCAGCTACCTCACTTGCACGAAAATCGACGAGGACAGTTTTTGCAAATAACCAAACTAAGTCGTGTTTAACACATTAACATTAAGGGGGCGTTTGGTTGGAGTAACTTCATGGAATTTGGGGGAATTTGAAATTAAAATTCCCCCAATTACCATGTTTGGTTCAAAAGAGATAGGGAAATCTAAATGGCAAAGCAAATTAAAATTCCTTAAAATGGGGAAATTAGAATGTCTCCAAAAAGTGAGAAATTTTAGTTTACTTAGAAATTTTTTTTATAAACTTTTTTTCTTATTGTTTTTTTATAAACTTTTAAAAAGAATATTTATGAAAAAAAAAATTTATAAACTTTTTTTATAAATTTTTTTATAAACTTTTTTATGAACTTTTTTTTTATAATTTTTGTATAAATTGTTTATTAATTTTTTATAAACTTTTTTTTATAAATTTTTTATAAACTTTTTTATAAAAATTTTTTCTAAAATTTTTATAAACTTTTTTTTATAAATTTTTTATAAACTTTTTTTATAAAATTTTTAAAAAGTTTTTTTATAAAGTTTTTTTATAAATTTTTTAAAATCTTTTTTTTTTTATAAACTTTTTTATAAATATTTATAAACTTTTTTTATAAATTTTTTATAAACTTTTTTTATAATTTTTTTATAAACTTTTAAATAGAATATTTATGAAATTTATATTAAAAAAATTATAAATTTCTGTCAACCAAACATGCGAAGGTATTTTAAATTCCGGAATTCTAAATTCTCAAGAATTTAAATTTTCTAGAATATAGAATTCCGGAATTTACTCCAACCAAACGCCCCCTAACAAAAGCACACACACATAAACGTTCTATCTTTTTTAAACCCAATATCTCAAACAATACAATCAGAGCTTAGCAGTCGTGATTCTTCAAAAACACACGTACCAAGTAACCACATTTACTGATTTTTACTTCATTCAAACAGTACTTGCATTTTTTTCTAACCTTAATCGTTAATGCAGTAACCATGTTTGTTAATCAATTTATTTGCCCTGTGGACAATCCTCAACATGTTTTGGATGAGTTTGTAAGTTAACACCATTATTGACAAGCTGTTATTTCTCTAAGAAACTAGTTTAATTAGTATTTAATTCACAGTGGTTAAAAATTAATTTTCATATAAAGGAACTGCATAATGATTATGTTCTAGGAGGTTCCTTTCATGGCAATGGTTTTATTTACTTAGTTAACTGTGGGGGGGGGGGGCTTAGATGGAAAGTTCGTGTAAGGAGAGTCTCAGAATTTAAGTGTGTTGTTGAGGGAGCAAGGTGGAATGATTTTGTCATTCA
>LBNU01015875.1:41062-92066 GCA_014162995.1 Artemisia annua
GGGGGGGGGGGGGGGGGGAATAGTTGTTAAGTTTTTTTAAACTTATTATCCCAAATAAAACATTTGTTTATAATTCAAAAATAATTTGTGAAATGTATTTTTGAAAAGAATGTTTTGTCACATTTAAAAATGTGAAGTTTAAAACACAAATTCACTTCATTGATCATTTGTCAAGTTGTAAATTTGTTTGTTCATACCTAGAGTGATTTACGTAGAAATGAGATATTTCGACTAAAAACTTGTTTACGTTAATTTTTACGTAAAGTGTTTTCATATTTTGTTATCATCAAAACGTAGAGATATCGAAAGATAGAAATAACGTTTTTGGAACATTATTTGCATCAACAATTGCACATACATTTCATGTCATTGATAGGTTAGAGGATTAGCAAGGCGAGCACATCTTTACTCTTATTGATTTTGCATGCGTTTTCATTTCATTGTCATTTATTTCTCGTTATTTAGTTATTTACTATTTTCATAATTGTGTGGATTTAAAAAACAATTGTTTATTGCTTTTAAATCTTTTAATTTCACTCATTCCAGCGAAGGACCTCGATCTTACTGAGTGTCTACTATTTGCGACCGGGCACTGCCATAGAGTGTTAGACAGTCTCATTTGATTCGGTTTTAATAAATATTAAAAATGAGATTTTACACATCAATTGTAAATATTGAAAATTTTTGGTCTGTAAAAACGTTTTGAAATACAGTCCTGGGTTTAATAGTGTATTTTATAAAACGAATCATCAAATAGAACCTTTTACAAAATTTATTTGGAAAAGTTTTTTGAAGTGCTCATGCTGACATGAAATGTTTAACATTTTTAGCAAAACTCGGGATAAAACACTTATCGCATATGAGTGAATAGTTTTACAAAGTTTCATTAATTTTTTTTCATAATTTGTTCACGCCCAAATTATAAGTCCAAAAACTTTATCTTGACGTACATACTCTGATCTTGAAAAATATTAGAGTTTAAATAAAGATTGAGTAGAAAACCAGTTTTGTTTTATTATTGCTAATACACCACCCATCCGCTACATCAATTAATTACAAAATAACCGTGATACCTAAAAATCTTCTACGACGATTATTGAAAGTCCACGATGTTCAACATATTGAAAATTCACCGACGTTCATTACATTCAACTCGAAAATCTTTTAGGTAATTTTTTCTTGAATGAAATCTATTCATTAATGCTACTTCTTATGGTGAAAGGGGAGAACATCACAAACCCTATTAGTTAAAGGTGCAATAAAAATTTAATGTCGGGTGTAATAAGGAGACCGAAGACCACATTTACCTTTGCCACCTTAGTGTCACATTAGCTTTCGCTTTCTATAATTAACTTCACCGCCAACTTAGTGTAATAAGACAACCAACTCATTAAGATATATCCCACTTAAACACACTTATATACACCACCGAAACACACACACACAAACACTTGCAAATTTGCTATGGAAGGCGCATCCTCATGATCCTTCCGTAATAAGAACAACGCGCCCTTCATGTGCCAGCAAGGACGAAGACTATGTATTCATTTTGTTATTACGGGTGGTCTAAATTAAAGTGTTTAACACCATTGGCGGAACTTGATCAAGCTTCGCCTTTGTTTGTCACCAATTTTAGTCATTGAAAGACAAGATGATTTAAATAGATGTTAATGAAAATCGGATTAACTTAGAACAAGATCGTAGGTACTCACTAAGTGAGATGCACCTCACCACAACCATCCATGTCCATTTCTAAGTTAGCACCACAAAAAACGAAATTAAGGTGACCCAATCACCTTTTGGTTTACGTTCAAAGTATGTGTATTTTAATATTTTTTTTTATTTTATTTGTAAGTGTGTGTGGGTATTTAATAAAATATATTTGTATAAAGTGGGTATTTTAATAAAAGGTAACGGTAAGGTGACCATGTTTTGTTAAAGGTGAGGGAGAGTGAGAGAAAGAAAGAGGAGACAGAAAGCTGAAGTTTCATTGATGTGTAAGGCGATGGGTACTGACGATGCCTTCTAGTCTTAGATTCACGATTTTTTTTTTTTTTTTTTTTTNCGAATTAGATTGACGATTTCAAGAACCGTTTTGCAAGGATTTATTTTTTTAAAAGAGTAACAATAAAAAAAATAGAAAAATAATAGTACGAGATATTTAACAACAAAATTATGAGATGTGATTATTTGGACCTAATAAATAGGCTTAAATGTGAACCTACCGCATTAATGACTTGTAAAATTTATCGTTTTTGTAAAATTATTGAAACGCCACGTCATGGTTAAGACGAAAATAGAAAGAAGGAAATGTGGCAGTCGACAAGACTGATTACAAAAACAATGCCTCCACGGGGAACAAGACGACGATGACACACTAATTCAAACCCCCCCCCATCAAAAACACACACACCAACAACTGTGTGTAATCACAACAATAATGATGGTAAAGAAGAAGAAACGAGTACCTGATTGGCTCAACAACCCTATTTGGTCATCTTCATCACCTTCAATTACAACAAGATCATCATCACCACCGCCTCATTCACCTAAGTCATCATCTTACGACGATCGTACGGTTGTTACTGTTACTAATACCAACAAGTCGTCTTCCGTTACTTCTTCTGATTCTTCTGATCGTTTTGTTCCGGTACCTCAACCACCAACGCCCAAAGTTAGGGTTTCGTCGGTTAGTAGTGATGAAAATGATGTTGGTTCTGAAGATGTTACGCGTCAGGCGTTGTTGTTGCAAGAGGTTAGGCTTTCTGTAGTTTGGTTTTTGGAATTTGGTTAGTTAGAGGGTGTTTGGTATAGAATATCAGGTTTTAGGTTAGGTTATTGCTATGTTTTATCACATGGGCTTATGGAAGCTTTTATAAGACATAAGCCCAAGCCCATTGAAAAGGGCTTATAGTTAATCAAATTACTTAAATATCCTTCGAAATATAATGATCAAGCTGCAAATATATATGAATTTAATTTGATGTTTTTTTATGCGACTTTACATTAATAAGCTTCATCTCCAGCTAATTCGCTAAACAACTTTATAAAAATATAAGCTTAAGCTTTCGACTTATAATATAAGCCCCACCCCCAGCCCTAATAGAATCAGTTTTTAGGTTAGGCTATGTTTGGCGAAAAAACAAACGCTACTTTTACTTCATTTTACACATTAAAATTTAGTTACAGCTACCTTACCAAACACTTTTATAAAACGAACTGTAAACTATGTATGCTTTTCTTTGCCAAACATACAAGGTTAAAAAATACTCTTTGTTTCGTTTCAAATAAAAACCTTGAAATAAGCATGTGCCAATCTAGGAAGTAGAAACAATTTTTATTTTATTATCCAAACACTCTGAAACATAGCCGTTAGCAGTAGCTCTTTGTTTTTATAAAATCATTTGGTAACGTAGATGTGTTATGTGATTTTAGAGTTTAAAATGACAGTAAAATCTAATCACACGTTGTCAAACAAGCTAATTAAATTAAACGCTGACACTAAACGGTCCTAACGGTTTGTCGCCGAACATAGCCGGAACTGCTTATTTGCGTAAGTGAAATCTGAAACACGCATGAGATTCTTTTTCTTTTGAATGAAAATCAGTTTTATAGTAGATGTATTCGGTTGCGCTATTGTTGAGATTGAGATTGTAATGATGTTTATGTCATTATTGTATGAGTTGTTGATTTAATATACGTTATTATGTAGTTGTCTAGGAGGATTATAAACATTGGGGAACTGCGTCAGCTTGCAGCATTAGGTATTCCGGATGCTCCCGGCATTCGTTCGACTGTTTGGAAGGTTTGTAATAACTTCCTGCCGTGTTATAGACTGTGTGTTGGTTATTGCGGAATGGGAGGATTGATTAGTCTTTTTTTTAATGCTTTTTAGGTTTTGTTGGGGTATCTTCCAATTGATAAGGCGCTTTGGGCGTCGGAATTGACTAAGAGGAGGTCTCAGTACAAGCGCTTTAAAGAAGATATTTTGATGAATCCAGTAAGTTTTTGTTCGTTTAGGATTTTGTATATCGTTATGTGGTGAATTCATGAATGTTCATTTATGATTGGATGTATTGGTATCCTTGAAAGGCATGCTAAATCTGAGCGATCTTAAGGGAGTTAAATGCTCTATATTTGATTAATTACTGGAGTTTGATGACATGTCTAAGTAGCGAAAATTTATAAATGTTGGATATGTTTCCAAAGTCGCATGTGTTTGTATCAGTATTTCTGGATTCTAAATGTTTACGTGGCTGGTTAGTCAGATGTCACAAGGAAATTGGAAGACTCTGCATCTTCTAAGAATGGTGATCTGATAGGTGAGGGGAAGGGTTTACTGCCAAGGTCAACAATACCTCATGGGGAGCATCCTTTGAGCCTAGGGAAGACTAGCGTTTGGAACCAGTTTTTTCAGGTATGATTTCACAATGAAATGAATGATATGTTTGTTCAATTGTAAACTTGTCATTAACTGTTCATTATAACTGGAGACTCCTGCATATATTTATGTACAAACAACTTTATTAGCTTCAGTTAACTTGGATGTACTTACCAAGGTTATGCTATAATTTGGTACCCTACAGTCCCTATTCCTATTCCATAATAGGATGTGAAACCTCCTTCAGTTGATGTTCATTTCTTAATTAGTAAGATATAGAGGCCTTACATTAATGAAGCAGAAAATAGTTTACATGTACATTGTTTCACCAAGTGTGAAATCTGACACTAAAGTTGAAATCAATATAATTGAATAGGAAGTTTTAAAAATATAGCTTAGTGCGTAAAAAGTAATTCAATGTTGGATTTTGCCATACGTAATAGATTGATAAAGGAATGTAATCGACGATGTAATGGAATGAAAATAGTAACTGAATGAGTCATTACTGTTGCATTGACCTATTTTGTTGCTATGTTTGAATGGATTAAAGCATTTACGCATGTTGTTTGGTATGATGCAATGAACGTTGGAAAGGAATGAAATAAATGAAATATGGCAAAATGTGATTCCATGTTGTAATGGAATGAAGAAAAACTAGGGGTGGCTATGTAATGAAATTGATGGTTACAAACGTAATTGAATGAACCAATGAATAAACCGTTCCATTACAAAACTCAAAACAAACAACATTTTGTCATTCAATCGTAATGATTTATTCCATTCCAGTTTCGATTCATGGATACCAAACACTATGATAATACCACCATTGATACCCAAGTATGCCTTAGAATCTGATCTCTCGTGTCATATTAGGAATATTACCATGCTTGACTTCTTTCGTTTTGTTTTATCAGCACTTGTGAAGGGAATGGTATTTTTTTGTTTATTTATTTTTATATATAGTAAGGATTTCTATCTGCATGTTTGGTTTCGCTTTCGTGAATACAACCAGATTACAAGATTAACGTTATAATTATGGCAAATGTAAACTCTTCAGTCTTCTCTGTAACGTAAACGTAATTTTATTTTTATTTTTATTTTTTATTTTTTTTTGGGGGGGTAAAGGGTTTAACCCGGTAAATATCCTGAACGTAAATTTGATGCCTCTATTAAATTAAATACTATTAATATAATGGACACCAATAGAAAAGGGTTCCCATTATATTATGTCATAGACCACTAGGAAGACTATTAACTGTATGCATTTGATCAGCTTCATTCCATATTAGTTGACATTTCTCCTTTTAAAATGCTATTAAAGAGTTTTTAAGATTTTGAGTTCGTAAGTTTAACACTTTAACTTGACATGTGTTAATTGAAAATCTTCATTCTCTGCACAAATATTATTAAGTTGTGTTTAAGACCATCATTCTTCTGCATATTTTTATTCAGTTTCACAAAAATCAAGTAAAAGTCTTGAATTGTCAATATCAACACATGTCAGTACCGCAAGTCACATAAAAAGTGACTAGATGAGGATGTTCCATCTGTAGTTTTGTAGCTGGAATGATTTAGAGATATGTGGTTGAATTCCTTCTATTTTTTAGGTTCTGGTTATTATCACACACACACACTTTTGATCTGGGTGGAATAAGATTAGCTTGTATCTATCTACACAAGTCCCCTGTTGGAATTTGGTTTTGTCAGTTTCTTCATTGACATTTCTGCATATACATGTACCCTTGTGGTATTTTCTTATTGTGTTCTCAATGTTTATACTTTACTTGTAGGACTCTGAGATCATTGAGCAGATAGACCGAGATGTAAAGCGCACTCACCCAGACATGCAGTTTTTCTCTGGCGACTCTGCTTATGCAAAAGCCAATCAGGGCTCTTTGAAAAATATACTGATCATATTTGCAAAGCTGAACCCGGGAATAAGATATGTGCAAGGGATGAATGAAATTTTGGCCCCATTGTTCTATGTGTTCAAAAATGACCCCAATGATGATTATGCAGTAAGTAAACAACATTGATTGTCGTTATTGAAATGCCATGCTTTTATAAGTTTTATGAGGCATCGCTGACTGATTATTGGAAAGGAATGTGATTTTAGATTACTTGGCTGATTTTTTTATTATAAAATTTTACAGGTTAACGCAGAAGCAGACACATTCTTTTGCTTTGTTGAGTTATTAAGTGGCTTTCGAGATTATTTCTGTCAGCAACTTGATAATAGTATTGTCGGCATCCGTTTAGCAATTTCAAGGATGTCGCAGCTCTTGAAACAACATGATGAAGAGCTATGGCGACATCTTGAGGTCACAACAAAAGTAAGATATCATATATATTTACCGTCACTTAATGCCTCGTGAAACACTTTCAGATTTCTTTTCAGCTAAATTTTATTCAGAATCACGAACTTTTTGAGATCTAATCTGTATCAGAAGATATCCCCTCTGTCTGACTGATGTGCTTTGTAATGACAGGTCAACCCACAGTTCTATGCATTTAGATGGATTACGCTCTTGTTAACTCAGGAATTCAACTTTACCGACAGTCTTCACATATGGGATACACTCTTAAGTAACCCTGAGGGTCCTCAAGTGAGTCAACAGACACCTCCTTCTCAACATTTGGTTTATTGGGTTTGTTAATAGGTTGGGTAATGCTGCCTTTCTTAAAAAAAAGGTTGGGTAATGAATAAAAGTAGTTCGGGTCAAATGGGTTCTGTTCAGTTGACCTAACAACACTCTCTTCTCCACTCTTTAGGATCAGTTAATCTATTAGACATGAGTAAAAGATTATAATTAAAATCAGCAGCCCATTTTCTTAAAATTAATATGATTTATTACTTTTAGAACATTTGGGTGCATTTTAGACAACTTTTGACTTTATCAACCTTGGGGTGGGCCTAGATGTACTAAGTTCCTAACGTTTTCGCCTTTGTTTGTAGGAGACTCTGCTTCGGGTTTGTTGTGCAATGTTGATTCTTGTGAGGAGGCGTTTGCTCGCGGGGGATTTCACAGCAAATCTCAAGTTACTCCAAAGTTACCCTTCGACAAATATTAGTCATCTGCTCTATGTTGCCAACAAGCTAAATTCACATACAACTCCATGATTTTGTAGGCCCTTTTTCTTGTTTCTCCCTTTGTATCTTTAAATTTATAATCTTTTTCTCTTTAGATTTCAGTTCTTGTTACTAGGTTTTTGTGTGATCTACATCATGTAAAATGCCTTTTGAAAGTGTAGCATGCAGGAATAGTTTTGTAGTGTTCTGGTTCGCTTATTCATCCGAAACTGTAAACTGTAATACAATTGAATATGTTGTTATAGAACTNAATTCTTCCCCTCTAAAAAGAAAATTTTCGTCCTCGAAAATTGAAATCGTAAAGTTAGACGGAGTCGTAGCAATTCACAAAAGATAGTCACAATTTACCTCACGCTCGGGGAGGTTCTTCCAAAAGAATCTTCACAACGAAATAATTTCTCATGACTCGATCCGGACAAAGATGGATAGCCCCAGGCTCTCCACAGAACACAAATCTTAACCAATATGATCCAACGAATGCAAAACAAAAGTGTATCAGATGACAGATGACATATGATAGCTAAAATCCTACAAGGAGATACACGAAACACATATTTCTACGAAGCAATTATGAAGATAGTACAAAACGATAAATCTTCCACTCCTACCGAATTCTGAACGAACAAAGGAACTAGCCAAAGTAGAAGGAATACAGATCGAATCATCAAACGTATCAAGAGCCTCATAAAGAGATGGGTAACATATTCACGTTGGCGTTCCAAATCACGAATCAGAGTATCAAAACGTATCAGAAGGCATAACGGAATAGATAGACTAATCGTACGAATAAGAATGAGTCCAAGATCTAACGTGTCGCGAACTAAAGCTCCTTCAAATCCCAAGATATCTAACTCATCTATACCTCTTCTGGAAGTGTGAACCAAAATGCGATTCTTTGNATCAGAGTATCAAAACGTATCAGAAGGCATAACGGAATAGATAGACTAATCGTACGAATAAGAATGAGTCCAAGATCTAACGTGTCGCGAACTAAAGCTCCTTCAAATCCCAAGATATCTAACTCATCTATACCTCTTCTGGAAGTGTGAACCAAAATGCGATTCTTTGTCACGATCACTACAAGTGCGCCATGTAACTTGAATTATTTTCTGCCGAAGGAAATCTCTGTCGATCTTCCAAGCAAGTTGTCCTAGTCAATGCTCCACTGTACTCCACTCGTGTTGTCATTCCTACTGTGCGTGGAAATCTCTGATGTAGTCACCACCGTCTTCATGCCATCCCATCCAGCTCTTGCTTCAAGACTCTATACATATTAGTACAACTAAGATGAATAGAGTTGATACAACTAAGTTGAATAGAGTTGATAAAAATGTCAACACCAAAACGAAGGTGATCCTCATGTTAATCTTTCGTCTCTGAATACACTAAAATGTCATAAAATGACAATTTATCCAAATAATCATGAAAAACACGATTCATCAAATCCATAGGAATAGCCGGAGCAATAGCCAATACAATTGGCATCACCAATATACATGAAGACCATAACGAACACGAAAGGCAATTCTAGGAACATCTTGCACGTAACTGATGATAATCAGATCTTAAACCAATCATTGAGAAAATTCGCAGCCAAAAAGTGATTAGGCAAATCATCGATCCGATGTAAAGGATGAGGGTTCAAATTGTAATACGATTTAGCATCCGGAAATCAACACCTAACCTCATACTATCATCATTCTTCTCCACGAATAATACTGGAGCATGACACGGGGACACCCTCAGACAGATAAAACCACTTCTTAAAAGTTGGTCCTTCAATTCTTTCCATTCAACTGATGTCATACGATACGGAGTTTCAAATTTAGGTAGAACATCATTCTTATACGGATAGGGTTCTAAATCAACCAACTTGCTGTTCTTAGGCACTTCTCAAAATATCATATGATCCCAATAAGTTCAAGTTATATGATGTAACTATTACCACGTTGGCCAGGCGTCATAATACTTGCATCATATACACATCTCTTTATTGCAATCACATTCTACCTCGAGTCGTGACTAAACAAATCCTCATAATTATATCAAAACAACTTCACATTCAGATGGAAATCTTGGTAATTCATTAAGGAATATATCGCGAACATTTCAAACAACCGAATAACCTTTAAGGCGAGTTTCATCAAACGAAGTATCTTCACAACCGCGAAGGATTAACGTAAGAGTTTCCAAAACAAAAATGATCGTAATGATTACCAGGTTAGGAACCATGGTATAGAATATCGAGTTTCTCAATCGTAAAGGGTGACAATTATAGTATGACAGTTGGTAGCATCACAATGCTCATTCAACAAATTCATATCCAGAATGATATCGAATTGAACCTCTCCAACGTAAACAGATTAGCAAAACGAAAATCGTCTTCAAATATCTCCCAAACGCATCGAACAAATCGGATATTCATGATGAAAAGTCACAAGATTATCAAAGAGATAGATTGGGTAAGGTCAAAATCAATAATGGAGAAGGAATCTTAATATGCTTATCAAAAGCAAGAGGAAACACAGAACGCGTCGAACATGTCGGATTCATACATACGCGAATTCCCTGAACGAACGAAAAGGCATCTAAACGAAGCAAAGATCAAAGTCGGAAGAAAATGATAATCCTCAAAAGTGAGACTTATAAGGCACTACTACGAAGTCTCAAAACATACTAAACTTATGTAGCATAAATCTTCTGAATCTCCGGAATGAATGTTCTTGAAAAGGCTTAACTAAAAGCAGAGGCAGAATCAGAGTGATGCGGAAGCAAGATGACTAACCAACGTCTAATCCCATAATCTTCCCCATCCTCACCGGTCATTCTAAAGTTCCTAAGGGGAGAAACCTAACGCAAATCCTTCCAAGGTTAAACTGTAAGCTTCTAAAGTGCAGACCTAAGGGTCCAAATATTCATAGGCCATAACTTATGTACTACAAGTCGCAGCCTGGGCTCTGATACCATAACTGTAACACCCCAAACCGGCAAGGGTCAAAATGTCACATTATGGTGACATATCAAAGCATACAATGCAAGCGGAAGACTTATAAACATAAGTTACAAAGGAAATACTAATTCTATACAAAAATGAGATACAAATCCAAAGAACAATCTAATCGAGTCCAACTCCAAGTCTAGTCCAGATATAAAAGGGCTTCTAATCATCGATGTAGTCCACTAACGCTCCTATGCTCTCTTCACCCAAACCCAGCTTCCAACTTAAAACCTGCCGCAGGAAAGGAAATGCGGCTGAGCTTAAAAAGCCCAGTGAACAGATATATAACAAAGCAAATGGATAAACGAAACGTATATAAGTATGAGAAACAGGACATCATAGAATATCATCTGTCAAATGCATAAGAGATCAACAATCAACTGAACCAATATCATAAGTCAAAGAGGAACGAAGCATCATAGCGCTATCAACGTAAGCATAATCATAAGAGAATAATGAGCACGTATGAACAAAGGCGTGTCTACCAGAGCCACTCGAATAGACACAAAGAAATATAGGAAAGCCACGAGCCGACCTACCCGAGACACTCGAATAGGTCTCATACATACATACATACATAATCCATAACCACATATCAAAGGATACGGAGAGGGGAGACCTCTCGGTACCACATGGAGGAGCGACCTCCCAAACGTGAAGGAGTATAGAGCACATACCCAGTTCACCATACATATAACCATATCATAACCATACATAAACATAAGTGCTAGGATGCATCCATACGCCCCCCATACATACGTACATAAACATATATGCACCCTGCTCGCAGGACAGGTATACACATATCATAAATGGCCAGGAGTACTCATAATCATAATCATATCATACAAAGTGGGGACGCCGTGGATCAATCACACCTCCACAGAAAGTGTCATGCCATCGGTGCCTCGATGACACGCCCATGGTACCTCCATGAGTAGTTAAAAACTCGGGCATAAGAAGGAACGAAGCATACATACATATAATCATAACAGCATATCCGAATCATAGCATAACATAGTCATATTCAAAGGAATATCAAATGAATGTGAATCGTATATCAAGAGGTCATATCACGAATCATATCAAAGGAATCATAGCAAAGGTCGAGGATCAAAAGTCATGAGAATTCCCTACTGAAAAGGGATAGAATATCTGTACCTTAAAAGCAATTCAACGCGAACCCGAAAGACACCACTTACTCCCGCTTCAGATTATCTACATAAATTATGGAGCTAATTATTAATTAATTTTATATAATCGATTTCCACTCCTCGTACCTGGGTGTTATTTGTCATGCTCATAATATTTTGTACTTTAATCATTTGTAGTTACTTAAGTATTATTTTGTAATTCATGATCATCAAGATATGTCTACTTATTTATAACGTAAACACTTTATAAGATATTAAATCTTAGACCCACTTGGTAGTATATCTTACATATTATAATGATTATAACACTAAGACTAACAATGTTATGGGGTTTCATGCAAACGCTTCAACTTATTTGTTTAGCTATAATATAGCTTAGTACTTCGTAGTTTTTAAGTTACCAATATACGAACATGTCAACATGCCAACATACAGGTTCTAACTTCGTAGTTTTTAAGGTACTAATATACGAACATGTTTAAACAGATTTTAGATTCACAAACACGACACACTAACAGCCCAAAAACCTTACATAAAACCACATATGTTCAGACCCTTTATTTATGTAATTACCATGCATGTCCATTCTTATCTCTTGCGTTTTATTAGTGATAAAGGGTCGACATGGGGCTGAAACAAGGACGTCTAACAGGCCACAAAACCGACACCAAAACAGTCACAACATGCGATACAACAACATAACTAGGTGTGAAGGTCTTTGTGCTTTCATATAGTTTTATTATTTATTAACGAGATAACAACATATTTACGAGCATGTTTCTTACAGTTTCTTAACATGTTTATAAGCCTTGATTACACATATGTCATGTCGACTGAAAGAGAACAAAAGAAGGAAAAAGAACCTGTGTGTCGACCTAAAACAGAACCCAATGGAAAAGGAACTAGGGTTCGAATACACCAAGAAACATCCAAGAGTAGCACTCTCAACCTTGATCACCACGAGCCTTCTTCTTCTTCTTTCTTGGCAGCAAAACAAGGAACAAATGATGTGTGTTTTCTGGTTTTTTTTTATCGGTGCAAGAAGATAGCCAGGAAAAGGTGACACTCGGTTTTTTTAAAAAAAAAGATATGGGCAAAGCGAGTTTCCTTTTTTTTTTTTATATATAGATGGTAAACCGTGTAGAAAGATATGGAAGGATGTAATATATGCAAATCTCTTATCTCAAGATAACAACCGACACACAAGGAGATAGGAACTAGGAGAAAGTCAGTTCCACGTATGGACTAGGATAGGAATATAGTTAGTTTTTATTTTAGGATTAGGACACATATGAAAAGGTAATAAGATCAAATCCTTACCAAAACCAAAAACGTGTAAGACTCTAGGATGGGTCGTGTAGTTGTAGCTTAGGATTAGGAATTGTTTATGTAATATTAGGTTATAATAAATTTTGATTAGTTAATATTATTATTATGAAATTTTAATTATAACCTATAGTTTTAAATATGTCATTAGTTATAATCCATACTTAGGTTAAGTTCAAATTATATAGGAATATAGGGAAAACAGATTTTTGGGTTTTACAAAAATTGTTGGTGCCTTTTTTTGCCACCTTGGGTTGAGGTTGAGTCAAAAAAGTCAAAATCATGATATAGACAATGTGTTATACTTGAATAAATGATGCCAAGTTAATCTATATGCTATAGTTACGGGAATATGGGGCAATACAATTAATCCATTCAAAGCAAATAATAGAGTACATCAATTTGCAACAACCAAAGGTCTTAGTATTTTAACTCACTATTACAACTAACAAAGATTTCTCTATTTGAATTAAATCACAAAATATGTCGATTTTGATTCACGGTTTCGAATAAAGAACTTTTATAACTTTTAGTCAAAGTCAAATAGAAGAAAAAGAAACGATGTCTAAGCTATAGATAAATAATGATAAACATTTTGTGAGATGATTTACACAATATTTTTGGGGCTGCCTCTGGACCCGTGCGATGCACACGTGTTTACAAAAGTGTCATAGCCCGTGCGGTGGACAATGCAAGGATTTTAGATATGAATTTTAAGTTTTGGTAATGGAAGTTTACTTCTCCTTTACTTCAAGTGATTCCATTTTTTGCAATCAAATAGATATTTTACCCTATTTTTGCGCCAAGGCTTTTGATATATAACTATTGCACCTAATTAATCTTTGACAAATCCACGAACACAATAAAAAACCAAACACAAAACAACCACTTTTTTTGTTGCAAATGGTGAATGTTTATATTAATCAACAAAACGACCATTTGTTTCCACTTTCCAACACATCATAAATTCTAGATCCAAATATCTCACATTTATATATAAACTTGTCAACCTCACACTAAACACGCAAATCTTATTTTTTTCATGGACCAAATTGCTTGTCCATCACTTGTTTGACAGCTCACCCATAAATCCACAAATACAACCTTCACCAAATGAAAATAATAATAATTCATACTACTCCGTATATAAGACCACCAAAAAACATAAAACTAAACCTCTTGCTATAATTATTCAATAAAGTAAAACTATATAATATTCGAAAAAAACATATTCTACATAGTACGACACTCCCTTCCAATCTGAGCACCTCTCCTTCTTGTTATACTCAGGTGACTTCGAAGAGGCAAGAAGACCACGACCAAGACCAAGACCATGTCTTCATGGTCCTTTGGAGGGCTCGGGTAGGTTCGACACGTTTTTAGGTTTTGGTTTTTGTCTTGAACGAATTAAAGAGAGAAAATAACACGCTTGTTATATTTCTTATCTTTTATATTCGGATATTTAAGAAGCTAAGCTTCAAAAATGGATCGATGATGATTTCCTCTTTTGTTTATATGACAACGGCTTCAAGATCGATCGTGTAGGAGTCTTGAGGCGTGGTTTCATTTGGTGGTTGTGGTATTAGGTTTTTTTGTGTCATTAGATGGTGATGTGTATTTTTTTTTAATGGGGGAAAAAATACAATATGGAGATGCAGAGGCAATCCCGGTGTTATTTATAGGTAAATAAGTTGTGTAACTTACAAAGATATGAAAGGATTATACATATGAAGAGGCTATGTTTCATAATTGCACAATTATGTAGGTAGTTCCTTGAGTTGCCGGAATTCAATATATCATGTTTAGGTCATATGTACTTACCACTTAAGCATAAAATTGAAACCAAGGTACTTACAATCAATGCATGGGACATTTATTAACCCCCCTTTACATTTATAAGACTACTTAGTCTTTTATTATATACGAGGCATGCAGAACCCGTGCTACGCACGGGCTTTTAATCTAATTGTTAGTCGCGCGTATTATTTTTGTGTATTGTCGAGTGCATTTGTATTTTTAGTTTAGTATGTTGTATGAAACATTTTTAGTTTGTTGTTTAAAAATATAAAAATGGTTGATATTGTTTTAGTATTTTGGCCTTTACATTTTTTTAAATGGGGTTGTCGTTATTAAATTGTCATACGCTTGATGTAATTTCCTTTGATTGTTTTGGCCTATTACGTAACCCAACAATAATTTTGCATTATATGGTTTTTGCATGGTAATACAAAGCACACTGGCTTTTTCTTATTTGTTATAGTGTAATTTGCGTTAATTATTTTGTTATTAGGTTCGTAAGTTGTGATTGTATTACATCTGTTGTAAGTATGCCATTACTTGTTTGGTGATTTTTATATTTAATCTTTTTATAACATATTAGTATTTATTTATAAAGTTTATGATTAAAAACTAAAGTTAGCTTCATCTCATATTTTTGTATAACTAATTTCATTGAAAATTAACATTGAAGTCTAACTAATATTAATAAATTTTATCAATAAACTCAATTCCAAATAGCTAACCAAATGAATATTAAGTAACACACTATTAATAATTTCTAAAACCTTTGGACTCCACTATTATGTCTTAATCTTAATTTTTTTAATTTACAAATGGGTTCGAGCAAAAATTATGTATTTTTTCTTTTATATTCATTATTCAAGTTGTATGCTTACATAAACTAATCATGCTAAAAAGTATCATTTAACCATTTAAATGTTGCTTTACATACATGCTCGTACACATTTTCTTGAATCAATTCGCACATGTGAGCTACATCAATAGAAAACACACATAAATTACTTGTATATGAAAATGCATTAACATAATACATATATCTATATATTGCATTAGGTTAAATCATCAATTATTTTTGCAACTTTTTCAACTTCATCTCAATCCATAACCGACTTTTAATTCTATACTAATTACTAAATATCATGTTATCAATTCCGGCAAGCCTTGCACTTCCATCTCGATGTTGTATATACTTTACATTAAATGCACCAGTTTTGTTTTTCGATAAAAGTTTGAACTTTTGCTTCTGTTTAAAACTCAACTTTTTTATTTGATATTATAATTTACAAACGGCTTTAAGTCAAAATTATGTATTTTTTCTTTTCTATTAATTACTCAATGTGATATTTTTAATATGTCGTATTTTGCTATTATGGCAAACTCATTTAATGGGCGCAAATATTGGTTTCTTACTAATGATTCTACATATAGAAAAAGAAAATACTTTGCGATGCACGGACCTTCTTCTTTTCAATAATAATTCAATTGCACACGATAAATTCATTCTAATATTTCTTAAAGAGCATTCGAAAGCAACTACTTACATAAACTAATCACGCTAAAAAGTATCATTTCACCATTTAAATGTTGCTTTACATACATGCTCGTGCACATTTTCTTAAATCAATTCGCACATGTGAGCTACATCAATAGAAAACACACATAAATTACTTGTATATGAAAATGCATTAACATAATACATATATCTATATCTATATACTAGTTATAATGCCCGCGCACGCGCGGGGTTTTTTTTAAAATTTTTTTGAATGATATATTTTTATTTATTAAAAAACAAATAATTTAATATTTGTTTTGTTTGATTTATGATTTTTAATTATATTTGTTTATTATTAAAGATAATTATTTAAAAAATTTATTCTATTGATAGTTGCATTTTATCTATAATTTTTTGTATTTATCTTCTACCTGTGTAGTATATCAACAAAAGGATATGAATATTACTAAATTAGGGAAGGTTTAGTTTTTTTGAAATGAAAAAGTCCCCACTTGAGGTTTTGTTTTATTATATACTAGTTATAATGCCCGCGCACGCGCGGGTTTTTTTTAAAATTTTTTTAATCATATATTTTTATTTATTAAAAAACAAATAATTTAATTTTTGTTTTGTTTGATTTATGATGTTTAATTATAGTTTTTTATTATTAAAGATAATTATTTAAAAATTTTAACCCTATTGTTAATTGCATCTTATCTATATTTTTTGTATTTATCTTGTACTTGTGTTATGGATAAATATAAAATATTATCTAATAAGAAAATAATTTTTTTTCTAAATAATATTATTACTAAATAAGGTATGGTTTAGTTTTTTTGAAATGGAAAAGTCCCCACTTGGGGTTTTGTTTTATTATATAAAAGATATATAAAAAAACAAATAATTTAATTTTTGTTTTGTTTGATTTATGATGTTTAATTATAGTTTTTTATTATTAAAGATAATTATTTAAAAATTTTAACCCTATTGTTAATTGCATCTTATCTATATTTTTTGTATTTATCTTGTACTTGTGTTATGGATAAATATAAAATATTATCTAATAAGAAAATAATTTTTTTTCTAAATAATATTATTACTAAATAAGGTATGGTTTAGTTTTTTTGAAATGGAAAAGTCCCCACTTGGGGTTTTGTTTTATTATATAAAAGATATATATATATATATATATATATATATATATATATATATATATATATATATATATATATATATATATATATATATATATATATATATGCTTATCTATAACAATCACCTAAATATGTAAGAAACAAAGAAAATAGTTGGTATCCCAGTCTTTGGTTCCATTTATCTGAGCATGAATTATCTTGTGTGATTTTCATGGTACCTACGTATGATAACTAAATTAAGAAAAAAAGAAGACCGAGTTAATTACAAAGATCTAAAAGATGTTTGAAGCATCTCCAAAATGTTGCAAAAGAGAATTTATATACTGCTACCAACAATCAAAGACCTAAAAGATGTGTGAATCATCTTCAAATGTACATACTAAATGTGATTTTGGCCGGTTTATATAGGCATGAATTAGGTTAAATCATTAATTATTCTTGCAATCTTTCGCAACCTTTGCACTTCATCTAACTGACTTTTAATTATCATATTAAATGTCTTGTGATCAATTCGGGCAACCCTTGCACTTCATCTCCTTTCATGATTGTATAGTTATTATAAGGTTGTATTGAATTCCGAGCATTAGCTATCTTGTACTCTATGCAATGGGACTCCATCTTGAGTATCTTGAATACTCCACATTAAATTTAGGGACTCAATCTTATAGTATTATAGATGATATTCTGAACATGCATTATAGATCACGGGTTGCTATCTTTCGCTACTTTGGTGGACATCTTGAATCAAGTATGGATACAATCGGAAAATGAGTACCATGGGCAACCAATATAGAAGAAAATATAAGTCATACAACTCGAAACACATTTTGACTCTAATACATATCAAACCAAGAATCTAACTCACGTATATCCCACTTGTGAAAGAAGCAAAATCTAAACACCCTTCTAAACAAAGGGAAGGGAACCGTGGTGACGTACACCTCTGAGAGTTTATGTTGCTGTCTTGACACGAGCCTCACTCCCAATCCACAAGGGAGCCTTTGACATGGGATTTCAAAACTGTAAACATTTCTGANTCAACATCATCAGATGGACATCTATCAGCAGGATTTGACGCCGTTGTTTGGCAGAAACATTCAGACCAAGAATTTGTATAAAAAGACTCGGGCGAGATCCGCTTGTGGGGCCCACCAAAGTTAGTTTGCAGCATCACACGTCTAACAGCCTCTTCAAAACCAGCAGTACGTCCCTTTTCCCTCTCAATGAAGATGGGAGCAAGACCTTTCCTGTCGGGTCGAAGTACGGTACGGAAACCAAGGTAGAGCCGGTGGCCCAAAAGGTTATTGGCAAAATTGCTTGGTCCGTCATATGTCGGCATAAAAATGTCCGATAGAAGACAAACCATGTAATCAACAGCCGAACCAAGTAAACCCTGGGTGTTATCTTTTAACTCGTTTGATGAATCCACAGTGCTGTGATTTTCAAGCAGTGGAAACATGGACCTGAATGGCTTCATGAACCGCTCACCACCAAATAGTTCACCAGCTGCAAGGTATATTCGAGTGGAACTGTTGAACCCCATTGCGTTTAAGATCAAACCCACCTGTAAAATATACAAAATCAAATAACTTTTGCTTAAATATTTGAACAAGCATTAAGAGTTGCAAATTGTTTCAGTAAATGAAGAAAAGGTAATTAGAGGAACCTCTTCTGGAGTTAACGGACATTTTCCAATAGCCCTTCTTTCACTATAAATAAGTTTCTTCTCAGCAAAGTTTTCCTTCCTATACTTTTTTAGTGTCTTTTGCTCCTCGGGGGAAAATATATCGAAGCACCTGCAATTGATACAAACAAATGGGTTGACTTGGGTTATTCTTTAGCTCTAACGGGTCAAATGGATGCCAAAAAGATTTAATTCAAAAAGAAATTTCAAAAACGGTCCAAAAGGCATCCTAAGTGTATTGGAATGCATAAAACCTCTTAAACTGGTCAATTAAAAAATGAAATAACTGTGGTAATACATATTACATAAATCTAATCATATTTAAAACGATTAACATATGATTAACGTATTAATATAAACATAGACAAAAAGTGCATGCTGGTTGGCCCAAACCCATTACTCAACGCCCGTCCATTTTTTCTAGCTAGACACTAGGATCCTTGTCATGAATTTGAAGCAAATAGATACAACTATATGGTAACTTACCCGGCAAAAGACAGCATATCCATTTCAAACCGCAGATGTATTGACATGAAATGACCTTGTGCGTGAAGCTTGTCAACTATTTTATGACTCAACTCCATGATATGTGGTTTAAATACAAGGGCATGATAATTGACCCTGCATCTTAATCGTTGGTATTCAGGGTTGTCAATCTCTTCTGCTAGTCTATGGGAAAATGGAGTGAGATAAATAGCCCCATATTTCTTCATTGAATCCAAAGCAGTTGTTGTATACCAATTGATGGGGGCATCTCTTGGCGGGCGGAGCTATAAAAAAGGAAAGAAAAAAACGGATTGATGTTCAGTTATGATCTACCATTTATATAATGAATCTGATAGTTTTTTTAAGACGTGTGAAACATACCTGATGAGCTTTAATTTTCTTTGTTTTTCCATTCTTTGTAATTTCAGGAATGCTTTCTACAATTCGTACATCATTTTTTAGTGTCTTGATGAAATGTTGAACATCATAAATACCCTGGAAACCGCTGTGCATGAGCAAGAAAGAGCAATGGAAATGCTTATGTGAATGGTAAAGATGAAACATAGTCTTAAACACGATAAAGATAACTATTAGGATTGACATTTCACACATATATTTCAACTTTATATATCCAGGCCAAAAACTGTGTGAAACATTGTCTTACAACGATTTTTTTTTTTTTTTTTTTTTTTTGGGGTAACCATGGTTTCCGACCTTTTGGCCGACTAGTCCACGGGGTTTGAACCCACTGCCAAACAGACTCAAACAGGGTAAAGCCCTCCCTTTTCAAAAGGCTGGCGTGGCCACTTCAGGGTTACTTGCACCTAGCAGGAATTGAACTTGAGGCCTCACACATCTTAGAGTGATAGTCACAAGTCCTTTTGCCACTAGGCCACCCCTGAAGCAGGCAAGAAAACTGTTAGCCCATTTTTCCTTTTGAAATATCAGTATTAAGCCAAAGAAATATCAATAAAAATAATGGGTCAGTTGATTCATGACTTCATTTCTCATTTATGTGAATTCAAACATCTATAAAGAATATACAGGCCGGTGAGAGCTTTCTATACAGCTTAGTTGTTAAATACAGCATCTGCATCTCTGTTAACAAAAATGGACTAATGTCACCCAACAGACACCTTATTCTATTGTAGCAATGCCTACCTCTAAACCATTTACTGGTAAATATAAATCTAATGAACATCCGGCAGCAAATAAAAGCAATACCTGTCATCGTGCCAATAGGAATTTGCATCCAATTCGGGCAGCACAAGGGTTGCATTCATAATTCTTGCAGCAAGAACCGCATTACAGATCTACATAAGGGTAAATACACATTTTTAGTTCATGCGTACAATCAATGATAAAAAGTGTCATATTAAAGTTCAATAATTAATGTATCAAAAATGTATGTTAACTTTAAATTATGCTAAAATAAGGGCTGAAACGTAATACATATAGTCGAAATTTCATCCTAACTGTTTCTGGGAAAAGATAATTTCATAAATCCCAAGACCTCAGAACTTTTTCAGATGGCATTTTGAAGCCTAAACTCTATATTAGAAAGACTAGTAACATTAATCCCAGCGCTTCTTTGAGACTTAACTTTCTACTGGTCTGTGTTAATCTTGATTTAAAACGTGCATGCAAAAGTCAAGGGTTTGACATCGTATTAAAAGACGTGGGGTTATTATCTTTGAAGTTGTATAACAAACTTACTGCTGTCCTCTGCTGATTTAGACCCCCGTTACAACGTACACGTAGATACCCATTGCTCTCGCTTGAAGGAGCTACAAATATTTAGGAATAACAACTTTATGTTCAATACAAATTATGAGGCTACAAGAGCTGTAGAAATATTGAAATTATACCAAATATAAAAAATACTTACGAGGCCAGTCGGATCTAGGAGCGGAGGATGGTCTCCAACCATCAGAATCAGCAGCATCCCAAAGTTTCTCCACATCGACCTGCTTGTAAGTGGAATTTACACTCTATAAGCGGCTTATTAAACACAAAGAATGTGAACAGTTATACTACCAGAAGAAGATAATCTTGTTATTTACTTCACGTAAACATTAATTTGGATAATAGTATAAAAACCAAATTAACTATTGAAAGCATCTTGATTTTAAAAATGATGCCTGCATATATATATATTTATAAAAGGTGTGACAGATAAAACTGAGGTGCTTGTAACTGTGCATTTAACCCAACAAAAACAATTTATGGGTTTACATATTCTTCTACATTTCATAAAAGTTTTGACATTCTTCCACATGTGAAATGATCTTGTGAAGCTCTTGAGGTACGAAATGTGTTCACTTATTTCAGTTTTTTTAACAACTAGATATGTTCATTTTACTGATACGATAAGAACCTCATAAACAATATTACTAGATGTGATTAAAAAAGTTTGACTTGGCAAGTTAAATTTCACTTCCTCGTAAAGTTATACGCTCCTACAATGTTCCTCGAAAGTAATAATATTGTCGCACTCATATACAACTATATTCATCTTCCTAAAATTCACTTGCCTAAATGCCCCATAAATTCATCAAATAACTTAATTCACTTCCACCAATCATTATATCAACTTTTAGCTTCTACATGGGGTCATATTAACTACATTTTCATACTAATACGAATAAAAAGATAAGAAAATAGTATTTAAGTAAAAAGTTAAAAAAAAAGTAACCTCAGATGGTAAATTGGGTGCTGTTAAAAACGATGCTGATGAAGAAATAGTGGTAAAGAAGTAAATGAAGTAAATAGTTGGAGCTATAATCAAAACAGCTGCAATTGCTATTCTGCCAAACACTCCCTTAACTTGCTTCACTTGCTGTCGGTTATAAGGCCTGCAAAAAAACAAACAACACTAATATTAGTGAACTGCACAAATGATTAGTGTGTGTGTGTGTGTTTGGGATGGGATTTACCTCTTCATTAATACTAATTGAGGGATACCCAGATCCAATTTTGATGTTAGTCGTTGAAATTGAGAGATTTTGGCAGTGGGATGGATCTGATTATGAGATCAGAGGAATATTGTACTAGTGTTTGGAGGCTACTGAACTTGAGTGTGAAATTTGTGAGTTTTTAAGCTTACGGGACCAAAAGGTAACTTTCTTGCTAATTTGGTTACTAACTTACTAATAGTAATGGTACTAAAACGCGCGTAAAGGCCTCGCAAAGCCGTAAGGCTTGGTCATGTCGTCACGTCACGCATTATGCCGCCTTATATCACCTCTTTTTGTAAACTCAATATATATGAAATATCATATAAATATATAAATATTTTTATATTTTGTGCCGCCTTATGTCACGCTTATAAACGCAAAAGCTTCGCCTTTACCGCTAAGGCGTGAGTCTTGATCATGCCGTAACGCTACGCCTCACGCTATTTATAACCCTTGTTAATAGTTATTCAATTTTGATAAATAAAACTGTGAAGTTAATAATATATGATTTTTTTTTTCAAAGTAATAATTATAGCAAATCAGTTTTTTTTACACCAAGTAGCCTACTAATAAGTTATTTAACATACTCGCAAGAGTTTTATGGTTTAAATCACGCTGATTTACATTTGAGAGTATGAAAAAATGTCAGAAACTTTCACGACATACATCTAGTTTGAAAGCTCGCCTTCTCTAAATCATCTTAACAAAATAATAATAATAATAACAACAATAATAATAATAATAAATCATGGAAAATAGAGTTTAAATACTCTACAAAAATTTACCAAGTCTCAAAAATGAAAGGACATTTTTAGAGTAAACTCCAAAATACATCCATGTGGTTTACCCAATTTCGCACCATACATCCGTCTCGAAAAAGTTGCAACAAATACATCCTTCCGTTAGTAAAAGTGAACCAATGTACATCCCTATGTTAAAATAAGGACAAACGGCGCAAACCATTTCTCCATTATCTCCTAACGAGATAGAAAACATTTACACCGTTAGTCCTCTAAGTTAACAGTATTTGCACCGTTAGTCATTTTTTACGTTTTCGTCCATTTTTTTACGTTTTCATCTACTTTTTACATTTTAGTCCGCGTTTTTTACGTTTTTTCGTCCGTTTTTTACGTTTTAGTCCGCTTTTTTATGTTTTCGTCTGTTTTCTTATGTTTTATCCATCTTTGCCTTTTTTTTACGTTTTCGCCCGTTTTTTTTGTGATTAGGTAAGTATACTAAAAGAAAACTTGACATTTGATAAAAATGTTTGTATCAATTTTAAATCACGATTTTAACCCCTTTCTGCTCTGAATCATCAAAAGTGTAAAACACGAAAGTTGTCCGGAATGATGTTTTACATCAAGACTCACGCGATTTTGTCCGTTTTTACATGTTTCGTCAGTTTTTTCCACATTTTCATACATTTTAATCCGTTTTTATCCGTTTTCGTCCATTTTTTCAAATAAGTTTGATGATTTATACAAGTACAAAATTTACAAGAGTTTTATATGTTTATAAATTATGAATTTGATAAAAAAAATGCTTAAGTTTTGGTAGTAAATAGCCCTTGTCTTGCATTTTCTGGTTAAAATCTAGCGAGTCTTGATGTAAAACATCATTCCGGACAACTTTCGTGCTTTACACTTTGATGATTCAGAGCAGAAAGGGGTCAAAATCGTGATTTAAAATCGATACAGAAACATTTTTATCAAATGTCAAGTTTTCTTTTAGTATACTTACCTAATCACAAAAAAGGGGCGAAAACGTAAAAAAAATGGCGAAAAAGGATAAAAACATAAGAAAACAGATGAAAACGTAAAAAAACGGACGAAAACGTAAAAAAGCGGACGAAAACATAAGAAAACAGACGAAAACGTAAAAAAGCGGACGAAACGTAAAAAACAGACGAAAACGTAAAAAACGGACGAAAACGTAAAGAAAGGACTAACGATGCAAATACAATTAACCTAGAGGACTAACGGTGTAAATGTTTTCTATCTCGTTAGGAGATAACGGAGAAATGATTTGCGCTGTGTGTCCTTATTTTAACGGAGGGATGTATATTAGTTCACTTTTACTAACGGAGGGATGTATCTGTTGCAACTTTTTCGAGAGGGATGTATGGTGCAAAATTGTGTAAACCACAGGGATGTATTTTGGATTTTACTCATATTTTTATAAACAAAACCCTTAATCAATCTAGAAATTATTATCCCCTACATTTATAAGGGCTTTTTAGCCCCAACAATGTGGCCACCCTTTTTGGGTCAAACCCAAGTGATAAATATTTCCCATATATCCGCCCCGTTCCCTATTCACCCTAACTCACGCATCTCTTCTGTTTTTGAGATCCAACCGGATCTTTTACCGGTGCATACTCTGGCGCCTTTTAGGTGCTTCCCCGATCCGAAAACAAACGGGTTTATTTTTGCTACAGTTGTCTGTGAGGGGATCCACAGGGAAATGTACAGTAACGCATTTTTTAATAGATTCGTGGCTGTGCAAAGGCCATTTGTTGCGATGTACAGTAAGGCCCTCATTCTTAGCCACAAGACAAGATGGGTTTTTAGTAGGTATAATGTTGTGTTAGAGTGCAAAAAAACTTTTTATCAATCTTCATCGGTGTGCTCAGGTTTACCAAGATTTCATAGTAGGTCTCATTTATTTATTTTTTTGCTGTTGTTGATCTGATTTAATGCTGTCTTTTAGTTAGGGTTTGACTGATTCTTTGTTGAAAATGGTGTGTAATTGAATGAGGATCAAGGATGTGTACAGTTCTTCCCTTCTTTTTACCCACATATATTTTCCTGCTTGGTATATGTAATCTTAGATTAGGTGGATCTATTATTTTGTGATCTACAGAAGGTGCGTTTGTTAGAGCCACATGTTTTCCACTTTCTTTATTTTGATGGTATTCTTGAACCTTCTTCCCATAAATAATCTGATTACTCTCTCCTGTTATCTCATCTCTCTCTTTTCGTTATGAGGTTTGTTTGTATAGTTTATGGATTTGTGTACCTTAGATGATTTGATTATGTGGGTGTTGATTGACTTTTTATTTTTGCCTTCTAGGATTGTATGTGATGAACTTGCGAAACAAAAAAAAAAACTTCAACATAACAGATATGTATATTTTTTGCAACCTGAGTTTTGATGCTGATTATATCTTGCTTTATGTACTTTTATGTTAGGTTGATAGATTGTTTTGTAAATATGGGTTTTCATGAATTAGATATGGGTTTTGATGATATGATAGGTTAGGCATATTAGGATAACTTAACATGCCTCTTTCACTTTTTTTTGTTTTTTTTGTATGAATTAGATATGGCCTTTGATGATATGATAAGCTTACTGAACTTGATCATTTGAATGCAGTAAAGATGTGCTTCAGGATGAAAATAAACGTGGAATAGTGCTTATAACTGTTTTGAAATATGATTAATGCGTTGGGGTGTGTTTTTATGTAAAAAAGGAGATTGTTCGCATCTTGGCGGGGCAGCTATAGAGCTTGCAGCCATGGCAGATGAACATTGTTTTGTGTCTTCAGCTGCAAAAGCTGATATGCATCTGTTGTGTGTGAGCAAACGTGGGCACCTGATATGGAACCAAAAAGTTGCGCGCGCCCATGTCTTGGCTAGGTAAACTGCTGTTTGCAGCCATGACGGGTGACCACTTTTTTGGATTCATATGCTGGAGTCATGGGTTGTGGATAACCTTTCGTCGGGATCTTTGAAGGCCAAACTTTGGGCCAGTCTGGGTTTATCAAGCCGAAACCGATTGTTTTGGTTCCAGGTCGGCTATTTCGTTTAGTTGTAGATTATGTTACTGAAATTGTCGAAGGCCTGAGAGATGCCGTATCTTGGCGGGCGTTTATACTAACGCAGCCCTGGCGGTGGTTCCGGCTTTGTGCAATCAGTTATTGATGGATTATATAAGTAAAAGTATTCTTTATAAAGGTTTTTATGGCTGTGATGATTGTTGTAATTTCGGCGAGATGTTCCGGCTCTAACTTGGTATGGCAATGACCGGATGGCATAGCATATATGCCTGCTATGCAACCGGGTTTCTTTGCAGCCTTAGCAGAATTCGGATACTTCTATGACCAGACCACCATGTACAAATCTGAGCCTAATATTCTGTTACACAAATTTTGGTATTGATTTTTTGGATTGCATCTCTTTTTTCAGTTACGAGTGTCTCACTAAAAAGTTGTTTGGTTTTGGATGTTAAGTGTTTCATGTGTAGCCTTATCTAATTATCAAAATTGACCTATGCTAGGCGATTCAATGCTGTGTTTTAGTTAGGGTTTGACTGATTCTTTNAAGAGGCAAGCTAAATACTTATAATTTCAGTTCCAATCATTCTTTGTATCTGATTACATGTGGGCTTTCTTAGATGCCTGACTTTGGATATGGATGCATGGTAGGGGACTTTGAGGTGTTCACTCTTGGAAACTAAATACCAAGATCTTTATTGGCAATGTGCCGAAAGCTTGGACTGAGGATGAATTCTGATAAGGACCAGGCTTGAGAAAATCAAAATTTGGTTATATATTTATTTTTAATTTATGGTTTTTTTGGGTGGGTGTGTGTCGTGTGGATGCAATACCAAATCAGCCACATGTAAGTTTTTCTATGCTAATTATTGTTAGCTTTTTCGTTTTAACTACTCGACAATTGTAAATTACGACGGTCATGAATTTGGTGTGCCTATTTGCAGGCTCTAGGCACATTGATTACGTTTACTTCCAGAGATACATATACTAGGTAATTTGTTAATAATGTATTGCATTTTTTTTCGTTTCATTTTATTTTTTGTTTGATTATGTGTAGACTCGAGGGTGGGCTACGGGAGAATGCCCAAGCAGATGGTATTCACCAGCTGTCGTCAATGCCTAAGGGAATCTTCCCTGTGTCTACAGATATGGCGAACGTTGGTGGCTCTGCAAGCTGTAAAGTTGGGTTTGATCTACCGCCGTCTTCATATAATGTTCAGCAGGACTTGAAATCAACATGTGAGTGCACATTTGCTTGGCTCTTCACTTTTACACATATTTTCAAGAGCATGGATTGTGACTATTTTCGTTGTATTGCAGCTGATATACAGCAGATAAGTGAAGCTGGAACCCAAAGTCTGTTTACGTTATCTACTGTTGCTATAGCTACAACGACAGCCCAAAATTTGGTTCCTTCCGTTGTGAAGAGTGTAACAGCCGAGTTTCTTCATGTCATACGTATGTATCTTCGATAGATTTATTGGTTATATTGTATACAAAGGGTTAACTCCGTTGAACATGTTACAGGTATCAATAAAGAAAGTCGGCGGCGGTTATGATCCCAGAAACTAGAAGCAGTTGCGGGTTGCGGTTCCTCAAACTGCAACTAGACTTCACATGGGATCGATGTCCAGACTTAACAATGCTAATGTTTTATGGTGTTACAAGACCAAACTTGAGATTAGCAGGTTCTTTGAATTACTACTTATTATACTTATTTTATGCATTTTGTAACTCGAATATGTAAGCAAATACATAACTACTTTATGCATACCGTGGTATTAGAGTTGCACACTAAACTATATATTTTGTGCCTTTTATTTGGGTCTATTTATTTGAATCCATTAACTACCATGTTGTAGTAATAAGAAAAAACAAGCCAAACAGATTAAGATGATTAAGAATAGGAGAGTTGAAGACCCGGACATGTTGGACCAATTCTAACTTTTCCCTCAAACTACTAAGATTACGTATTGCAAAGACAAGGATACAGAGAAAATTCTTGGAAATACGTACGGCATTTCTATATCACAAGTATTGTTCACATTTTTGTCGTTGATTTGTTCAAAGTGTTGGTTATTTTGAGATACTTCTGGGATTTTGTTTGGTGGATCAAAGTATTTGTTGATGTTGCTATCGGCCTGATTCATACGACAAGAAACAACGCCTCCGCCGCAACAACTTTTTGTAATCAAATAATCATAAAAACTATATTACTCTAATAATAATCTAATGATCTAAAGAATTAAGGTCGTTTGGAATTGCTTATTAGGAGTGATTTTTTGCTTCATTGTTATGGAAATACGCTGTTCCGAGTGTATGTTCAGATTTTGCATAGTAGATTAAACTATTCATATGTTTCTTACTGAATTGTATACGTTCTCATTTCAGGGCATTTGGGTTATATCGAGTTGGCAATTCCAATATATCGATCACCTATCACATATCAACGAATTAAAGTGTATTCTGAGTTTGATATGCTTAAAATGCTTAAAGTTCAAAAATCAAAAGGTATTGATCTATCTTTTCATTCAATTATTTGGTGTATCTTTGGTAAAATAATAGGTGGCTGGATTTTCAGTTTCAAGTTTGCGTAGTTTCTGTCTAAACATAACATTTTTTCGATGATTTTTAATGAATAGGTTTTGTTAATTTAGAGATTATTTGGTGTATAGGGATTTTAATCATGTACTGTTAAACGGATGCGTGTGGGAAAATAGACAATTTGGGTCATAGGTCAAATAAGATAAATGTTACTACGGTTTGAAAGGGGTAGGCTTTTTTTAGATGCATTGAACTCTATACAAAAAGTTGCATACATACTATCATATCTCATCTATTCAGTTCTTATTCTGTCTTCAACAATCCAAATTACATATTAATATATTATTAGTTATGTTACAGATGGTCATCCAGTTTTACATTTAACCTCAAGAATAGTTAAACAACTTTTAATCCCTTAAATATATATGCTTGCTGATTTACTTGGTACAATTTGTGGTACTGATCCGACTCATGTCTAATACTTGGTACAATTTGAAAAGATACCTCCTATTATTGATAACAATGATCTCATAAATACAGGGTACCCAATGAAACATGATTAGAGGCAGTTTGGGATTGCTAGAACTAATTAAGTTGTTTATCAGCTTTATAGATCCGGGAGAAACGTTAATTAGTATTGCTTTATTTTTGGTCCAGCTTCACTGTCTTAATGGGTTAATCTCTTGAATGTCTTAATGCAGCTTCATCTCATCATTCACTGTAATTCCAGAAAAATATGACATGGAAGAATTCCATGATGAAGTATGCTCTTTGTGTATATGTATCTGGTAAAATTTTTCCGTTCAACTACCCTTATTTGCACGATTTTATATTTCTGCTTAGACTTCTCTTATTTACAAGTTGCAGACATAATTAGGGCCGATTTATGGACTAATTCCTCTTGCGTATTTCAATAATGTATGCTGTTTTTCGTGCTTCAGAATCTGAGTTCTTGATGATGGAGGTTTATTGGGCTTGATCTTAATAATGAGTTTGCGAAATATCTGTTTGTTTAGGAGGCTTATGAAGAAGAGTTCAAGGGCAAAAAAGATGATGAAGAGTTGATTGCTGGACTCTATGGGGTACAGGCAGCTTTATAGTAGTATGCGGTGAATATGTACCCGGACCCTGTACACACCGCCCATCACACCCTGGGAATAGGTTTCGCCCGAAGCATCTGGACAAATATGTTCCAAGGGTTGTATATTGGAATGATTTTTTGCTTAGTAATTGTGGTTTTTTAAGTTGTATGATGACTAATGCCTTTGGTGTTAGTGATGTTAGTTTTAGTTTGAATTACAAACGAATGGGAAGGAAGAACATGAGGTGCCCCATTTCATTCATGTTTTGTAATATTAAGTTTCTTTAACAGCTTACGGTATGAACATATTACGTTATGATCTTTTCTAAAATTGTGTATCAGCTTTAGATATTATTACTTCCGTTTTTATTTTTGCAACACTTGCTAAACCTTATTTGGCAAAACTTCCCGCGGCAACGCGCGGGGTGATCCACCTCGTGCAAAACAAAATAAAAGTCTAAATTAGACTCCTGAATGAGACTCCACGAGCATCATCCTTGAAGGCAAAAAGAGAAAGTGCACAAAAAATTAAAATGAGAAAAGTTACGTGAAATAAACTGGTATCCCAAATTTCCGTTAAAAAACGACAATAACTCATATGACTTGGTTAACTAGGGTCAGGTTACCATATGAACTAAATTACCAATTATGAGGCACTATTATGTACCTCTAATACTGGGTATTAGAAGAACCGGTTGGGCAAATATGGGGTATTAATATACATTTTGGCCTCTCAATTATTAGCTCATTCTTCCTCAACATTGTACTTTTTCTTTCTTCTTTTTAACTAGCTTAAAATTACAGTACACACTTCTTCTTTCTTATTTTCTTTTAAGAAATGGTAAGTTTGATTTAGCTATGCACTCAAGGGTGTGCACTCTTAAATTTTCAACGTATTTTACGCTTACTTTTGAAAAACAACAAAAACTTTTACACTACTGAAAATTTGCACAGGGTATGCACGTGCATACCCTGTGCTCAACATAGATCCGCCCTGGTTACAAACCTACCCACTTCTAAACATCTATAACTTCAAAACATCTTGTTACGATAATTCGGGATTTTATGTTGCATCACTCATTATGTCATTAATCATCTTTGAACCTTTGTGATTCATTATCAAGATTTAAGGATTTATGTTGCATCACTCATTATGTCATTAAATCATCTTTTGGACCTTTGTGATTCATTATCAAGATTTAGGGCCCGTTTGGTTTATAGATGGGTTTTGGATTAGGATTTAGATTTGGATTTGAGTTTGAATTTGAATTTGGATTTTAAATAGTAAAAAGTGAACAAATATTGTATTTAATTCAAAAAAAGATTGTTTCAAATGACAGTATATAATTAAATTTGATATTAATGTATATTTTAATATGCAAATCAAGAGAGAGATAGAGAAAGTTATTAGAGGGACCCACTGAATTTACACAAACCCACCACTTGTATCTCCATTTGCGGAAGCCATGATATTTGACTTTGAAGCCCAACAGTAAAAGACAAACTCTTAACCAAACAAATGCTTTTGTCATTAAAGTCAAATCCAAAAGACTCGGGTGCCAACCAAACGGGCCCTTAGGTTTGCAATAATAATAATAATAATAATAATAATAATAATAATAATAATAATAATAATAATAATAATAATAATAATAATAATAATAATAATAATAATAATAATAACAACAACAATAACAACAACAATAAGAGTAAATAGCATTTTTGGTCCTTTTGGTTTGGCCAAATTGCAGGGTTAGTCCCCAACTTTTTAAAAGTGCAGCGATAGTCTTCATTTTAAGTTTTGGATTGCATATTTGGTCCATGGGACAAAGTTAAATGTTAAAATACCCTTTATTTTCTTCAAAAGAAGATAAGGGTAATTTGGTCATTTCACATCGATCGAAAACCAAAAATGCAATCCAAACTTCAAAATGAAGACTATTGCTGCACTTTATAAAAGATGGTGACCAAACCTGTAATTTGGCAAAAGTACAGGGACAAATATGCCATTTACTCTAATAATAATAATCATCGTTTGGACCTTTTATCAAGACTTTAAATTCATTGTCATTAGCCACTCAAATTATACTAAGAGTCTAACTTTATATAAAATTACTATGTTTCAATAAAAATAAATAAATAAATAAATAAATAATAATAATAATAATAATAATAATAATATCTCGGTTTCCCACAAATTTTTTGTAAATCTTATGAATTTTCAATAAAGTGATGTCGTAATAAAAAATAAATATAATATGAAAATAAATATAATAATAATAATAATCAATAAAAGGATGTGATTAAATTCCAAAGTTTATTTGTTTTTTCTAAAATAACAAATTACAATTAACTGAAAAGGGGAAGAAACAACATAACACCTCTCATATGGATGTAATTTCATTTAAACTCGTCGTTTTCACTCTTGCACAAAGAAAAACATTGTTTTCTTCGATTTTATTTCTAGCAATTGACTATCAAAGCCCAAAGTTAGTATACAACAATGTATAAAAGCGTAAATTACACCGTCCGTCCTTGTAGTTTATCCTAAATCCCTAATACATTGGTCTCTTTTTCTTGCATGATTGATCCTTATATTTAAATTTTGTAACATCGTTCGTCCTAATCAGTAACGTCCGTCAAATTTTGTCGTTAAATCATAATCTCATGTGGCATATGCATGAACGTATTAGGTCACACCCACACACCTGTTAACAAAAGTACATACTATCATTTTTCTCCAAACACTCACTCGCAAGTCAAAGTAAAAAAATAAACACTTTCTTTCTAAACAAATACACCTATTAACAAAAGTACTTACTATCATTGATCCGTTGAGTACCAATATCGATCCGCGCCAAAACAATTGCATTGTCACAACTCATCTTCAACTCTACAAAAGCAAATAAATAAAACCAAACATAATACAATTTTGCAAGATATATCACCCAGAATTAATCATATTTAAGGTGCGAGGATTGATGTGGCTTAGTGTTCTGCGGTGGTTCCGTCACAGATACGGCAAGTGTTATTGCAGACGCGGTGGTGTTGCATGGTGGTGCCGGAAAGTATATACATGTACATCTTGCTGTTAGACTTGTACCACCCATTTGTTTTTCCAAAGTAAATACAACATGATTAGAAATTTCAGTTGGGTGTTTATTTTTTGTATGGTTCAAATGATTGATTTATTTTCCATTTGATGGGTTTTGTTTGTTGTAAAAATGAGTCATTGTCCCGTCGATGGTCTTTTATGTTCATAGATAGTATGAGCTATGTGAATATTGTAAAATTTAGTCATTGTCCTGTCGATGGCTGAGGCGTGTTTAGTAATGCAAAACTCCTTTGTTTTCCAGAAAGATTTTTCTAGAAAACGTAAGAAAATAGAAAACGCGTTCAAATTGGGTTTTTTCCTAAAGTTTTCTTGGAAAGATGAAAAACTTGTTTTCTAAGTTTATAAATAAGTTTTAGAAAACTCCTTTTATTAATTCTCCATAAGTTTCTCATTTTAGAAAACCCCATCTAAACACATTTTCAAGTGTTCTCTAGAGAAAGAATAGCTCTCCTATTTTCAAGAAAACTGAAAAATGAAAACTAATAAAATTTTGCCATTGCTTAACGCAACTATGTGTCTTAAATTTTTGTTTGATTAGAAAATAGAAAGAGAAACAACTTTGGCTGTGTTTGGTTGGGGTATATTAGGGAGATTTTATAGCATTTGTAGTGTGTTTGGTATGCTAAGTGAATGATATTAAAATTATACCTATATAACATTTAGCAGGATTTCCCCCCAAAATTGCTTCTTCCACACTTACCTTCCACACACATTTGGTATCACAAAATTGCTTCCCCCACTTTTTTTTTTCAGCTACAATTGCTTTGTGTGAGGATGACCAGGAAAAGCAATAGTGAATTGCTACCCCCCCCCCCCAACACTTCTTCTTTCACTCCCTCACAAATACAAAAACGGGTTCTCGATCTTTCTTCCTTCTTATCTAAAAACACACACACACGCAAATAATGAGATCCACAGATCGAGTTGCATCATTCATCCAACAAGATAAGGTATGTAATTAAACTAAGATTACGGTATAAAGGTATGTAATTAAACTAAGATTACGGCATAAAAATTTAATCTTCAAATTAGGGTTTGAGCATAAATTGGGGTTTTGCTTATTTCGTATTTTTATGGGTAGATTTTAGGGGTTTTTATAATGGTTAACCTTATGGCTTATTTATAACATATGATTTGAAGATGTTTGGACTAGCTTATTTTCCCTGCTGATGACCTTATTTAATTTTTATAAAGCTGATAAGGCTTTTTTTTGTGCTTACGAGGTTGCTGACTTGAGCTTATGGCGCCATATGTTTCTCGACTTCAAAAGGCCATAACAGATGTTGAGGTAATTTTTTACTCGCTTTTGTTTGTACCACGGTCTTTTTTGGTTGAAAATATGTGTTTTTTTGGGGTGAAATGATGTGAAAATCTTTGTGTGTGTTTCTGTTTGAGTAGGAATGTTTTGGCGCATTGTATATATTCAGCATACGAGGGTGCTTAATTTTTCGGCTTATTATTAAGCAGAAGAGCAATTGGCAGTATTTTTTATCTAATACAAACACATTGTGCTTTTCTTCTTTTCATAAGCAGGAAATGAATGACTTATTTCATATTACTTAGTCGGTGTTTGTTTCGGCTTATGGCTTATTTGGTTTTGGCCTCATGTTTCATGAGCTTATTTTTTAAAACTTTTCGATTTATCTAACTTCATTATGACCTGATAAACTTATATAAGCCGAGAAGTTTCAAAATAAGCCACAAAAAGTGAGCTTATGAAACATAAGCCCAAAATCATATAAGCCATAAGCCGGCTATATAAGCCGAAACAAGACCCCCTTATTTGACACGGAACTATTATAAATGGTGTTTTATTATAGATTTTTATTAAATTATTACTTTTTTCCCGTATTATTGCATTTTTTAAGCAAATCCAAACTGTATATCAAAAAAGTACTTATTTTTTAGCAGAACGATGAGAATCCCAAACACCCTCTAAATAAATGTGATTTATGTGCTAATTAGGTTTTTTTATTAGTGAATAATCAAAAACCTAGAAAATCGCTCATACGAAGATGCTAACTTTTGTCTATTAATATATTCACCAATGGATAGATCGATCTTCTATAAGCGTAAATGAAAAAAAAACATATGTTGCATAAGGTAGAAGAACTAATGAGCTCTAACATTTTTAGCAGCTAGACCTTTATTGCACAATCTAATCTGTAAGAGATCCATAGACCTAGATCTACCTATGCACACATGAAGATGCCGAACATATATAGAATATAGCAAGGGGTTTGCCCAAATAGTTATGATTCCCTGATCTATCTTGACAGGCAACTTCAATCAATATACTTTTAAAATATCAAAAATTAGTTTTAATCTACTGATCACTGTAGTAAACATTTACACTTGAAATTCCATATGACCATATCAATTCAATGAATATACTTTTAAAATATCAAAAAAGTTAGTCGTGTCAGTTGCCACCCATTTATGGATAAACGGGCAGTTTGGGTTATCTAGCCCACACATTACCTCTAATAAAGAGAATAAGGAAATCCACTTGATATGCAAAATGACATCTGAACATGTCCCAATTAGTAGCCTTAGTCGGCAACTCCATTCCTTAACTTGATTGTGGCTGGCTTATTGAGCATTTTAGTAACAAAATCTTGGTATTTGTTTCTATGATTTTTTTTTATTTTATTTTATTTATTTATTTATTTTTTTTGCGAGGATAGTCGTCTCAACAACAACACATTGACAGGAACTATTCCAATTTTGTTAACTACAATAACTTCATTACAGGTTCTATGAGTACCAAAGCATGTTTCTTTTTGTTATATTAGTGCTAAGATAATTATTAGAATACTAAATTATATTGTTGATATGTTTTGTAGTGATCTTTCAAGCAACAATTTGAGAGGAGATGTCCCGGTCAATGGTTCCTTTTCTGTTTTCACACCTATAAGGTATGTACCAAGTAACAACCCATTTTTATCTTGCACTTTAAAACATAAAAATATAGGTTGTACTTTAATATAATGGCGAACCTTGCATCTTGCAGTTTTGGCGGGAATCCAAACTTGCGACTTCCTTACAAAGGTGGTTTAGGATTTGTTACTGAAACTAACCATCTAACGAAGTGGTATGTAACGTATGTACAGGATTACTAACTTCGTGATCTAACACACTTGAAATTTTAAAGTTTATGCATCAACAAAACTAAAAATGTTTCTTTCTTCAGGTCAGAATGATTAAATCACTTTTCACAATCTACTTACTGAAACTCACATAAATTGATTTCAGATGCATCAAGTAATCTGTTTTTGATCTTTTTAGATGTAAATAGCCACTATGTTGTACATGTGCAGCTTACCCTCGACAATTGGAGAGAGCAAAGTTGCTTGGAACAGAAAAAAAAACGTGCGTCTATACTTTCTTCTTATATATATACTTTGACTTGGTTGGAGGGGGAAAGTTGATGAGTTGTCGGGTTACGTAAAGTTCATCGGGTTTGCTCAGGTTGATCTGACCATTTTTTGAGTCAGTTTTTTCACACTTTATTGATTAATAAATTTTAAGACAAAATGTATTCTTTTTTGAAACTTTTCGATTTATATAAGTTCATTATGACCTGATAGACTTATATAAGCCGAAAAGTTTCAAATAATAATTTTCTGTCGTCACTATTGAATGTTGATTGTTTTCGTTGGCAGATACTTCTAGGGATGGCTTCGATTTATGCTAATTCGACATCAGGTATGGGTAAAAATGTGAGCCCTTCTGGCATGTCAAAGATTTAAAAGATTTCACTCTCACCTCTTTTTATGTGGCTGCTGATACTTTTAGGTTATGGAGAAAGGAAGCGCATTAGGCTTGCGTTATAGTGTCTCGAGCCACGTCGGTATTCAGGTTTGACTGGTATGTGAAGTGTACAAGCTTCGCCTTAGGTATTTTTTTTTTGCCTGATTTAATTATATATTATTGTAGATACTGTAGAGCCAAAGTTGTGTTTCTAGGTTATGAGCTTTTCAATTGTTTGTGTTGAGTATTGAAATCTTATTGAAATAGTTGCAATCTGATGATTATATTGCCAAAATTATTAGGCCTAAACACCCCCTTATCACTTTTACGTAAAAAATTAGGACAAACAATAGAGACTTATTCGCCTGCTGCAATCATTATTGTGCGATTGAAATATGTGTCCTTTGTGGCTATATACAGGGTGTTAGAAAAGAAAAATGACAGCAAAATGAGAAGGTTCAGTGGTACAGGTTGAAACCTGTTAGGCTAAGTTCTACAATTCCGGTTTCTAAAAGCTTTCTTTTTGGGAAGTTTCTATTGATATTTGCCCGTGCTCTATGCATTTTTACTATGCCTAAAAAGTAGAGATTAAATGCGGTTCAGTTGCCGAGATGCTATCTTTGCAGCCGTTGCCGAGATGCTATCTTTTCAGTTGCCGAGATGATATTTGCCCGTGCTCTATGTTTATGTTTGTTTCTTGATTTGATGGTGACGTATACTAGGACCACACTTTATACGTGTATCAGGTTGCTTTAGAATAGAGAGTTGTTAAGATCAGGCATCTATAGAGTTAAGAATGGTGGCATCAAATTACCGGCTGTTAGGATTAGGCTGTTTGGATTATGCCAAAAAAGAAAAAAAAATAGTGGAACAAAGTCAAGGATGAAGAACCACCGATTCCATCAAGCGAATCCACAACCAGTCCTTCCAAAACCACATCAATCGAAACCCCAAACATACATGAGGCAATATTTCGTTTCTCAGTGTGGCTCCCTTAGCTTTTACTTCGAGCATTCCGAATATTAAATGCATAAAAAGTTTAAAATCATACATGAGGCAATATTTAGTTGTTAGATGTAATGAACAGCCACTATGGATTTTAAGGGGGGGGGGGTTTGTTTAAGCTCTTGATTCTATCGTTCCAGTTGTATTTTTTCTGGGTATTGATGCGTGGTTTTGCAACCTTACAACAGGTTTTACCTCTCGAGGGATCTCAAGAGGCTTACAACCCCACCAGGCAGTGTACCTGACCGATGTAGTATAGGATAGTGGTAAGTACGGGGGATTGATCATTCTCTCACAGGGAATAGTGTTCGTTAGGATAGAAAAGCTAATCTAATAGGTCTAAAGGTGGAAGGAAGATTCTTTTTGTATTTTTATATTTTTTTAAAAAGCAAGTAAAATCTAGGTTTTTAGAGGAAGGGCGGAATTAGTTGCTAGTCAACTAACCCAAGTTTACTACTTTTGCAAATTAAAATAAAATAAATATCTAAACTATTGTGGTTGTGAAAACAATATGGAGAAAATTGTGTTTACTTAGATTTCATTACTCCCTAACTATCTTTTACCGGTTAATTGATATGTATGTTACTTGTGTGGATGAAGGGTGTATTCCTAATAACTCATGGAGTGGCATACATATCTGATGAGACGAAAAATGTTACGTTTTTAGGGGTCGGTTTGAGTCCTAATTCGTATGTTTTTGGTTTGGATTTCACCCAAAGTCGTTTCTTTTCTCATTTTAGGTACTTTTGAAGGGAAAATCACAAAAGAAGCATTTTCGGGCGTTTTCGGAGTGAAAAAGTGCGGAAAACAACAAAAACTCAAAAGACCTTAAAGATCACAGAAGGTGACGCCGTCACATTCTACAAGGTGACGCCGTCAGGAACAACATTAAGTTTCTTTAACAGCTTACGGTATGAACATATTACGTTATGATCTTTTCTAAAATTGTGTATCAGCTTTAGATATTATTACTTCCGTTTTTATTTTTGCACCACTTGCTAAACCTTATTTGGCAAAACTTCCCGCGGCAACGCGCGGGGTGATCCACCTCGTATAAGAACAATTAGCATTGTTGGTTATCAATGTTTTCAGAAACCCCATATAAAGGTACACGATGTGGCATCGTGTATGGTGTTTTTGAGCCCATAACGCGTACATCACCACCTGGTGATGTCGTTATTGCTCGACATTAGCGAGACGATATTGAAAAGCGAGTTTTTTTCTTTGATTTGAAAGGGTGTACATGTTTTATGTTTGTATGAGTGCGTCTAGAAGATTATTGTAGTTGCTATTTCAGAATAATTGCAAGTTATATACTCCTTCTTTTTTTATTTCACTTTATTGTTAATCCTTTTTATATCAATATACTTATTAAGTAATGTAGTGTGTTTTAAGTTAAATGTAAAAGTTAAGAGTCGGACTTTTCATAACATCGATGGTGTTAAGTGTTAACATTGACGAATAAAATGTGATGTATTGTTATCCTCATTGACAGTCATGTTAAAATACCAACAACTTTTCATAACTATATATACGTATATATTACTAAATGATTATATTCAGAGTGAAATTAAGCTATTCAAGCTATGATATAGGCGTGTTGAATGATACAATACTATTTATGGGTCAGTTTTGATGTTTATATGTAACTTTTAAATTTAATAAATACTCTATATACTTTATATATTGTTTTCCTAAAACACATATACATTATTGTTATTAATAAATATTATTATGTTATATATTAAATTAATGTATATACACGGAATCATAAATATCAAAATAAAAGCTCGGGTTTATGATATGTAAATGGGAGGTGCTTCGCACATCAAAGTTTTTGATTATTTCACTACTTTGTACAACATTTTAATGCACAGAGAGCACACAGTACAACCCTTTACTGCACAAACTGTGGTGAGATAATCAAAAATTTTGGTGTGCGAATCACCTCCCTATGTAAATGAATATACATGATATTTTACATATACAAATGACTCAAGTTATTCCCCTTTATGAGATTAAATATGAGATACACAAAAGTTATATTTTTTTTACTAATGGCGTTCAAGAATAACTAATGTTGTTCATTTAAGTTTAACCCGGATTAAAATGTCAATTATAGTTATCCTAAATGTTATGCTAATATACTTAACAACTTTTCATAACTATGTTTTTAGCACATGTAGTAGGATCAATGTTCAAGAGTTGAAGTTTAGGGGCACAAGTTAAGCACACTAAAAGGATACCAAAGATGTGTCCTTTGTGGGTCCTGATATCTTTTTAGTGTGCTTAACTTGTGCCCCTAAAACACAAGTTACAAAAATCATATTTAATTTAGCGACTTGAATCAACAGTTGATGGTTCATGTTACATCTGCTTCTAATTATTTGTTAAAAACAGAGTAAAAGCCATATATTAGCAACGTACTTTCACAAATTTTCAAATCTAGGTAACAAACTTATTTTATTACTAATATAGTCATTGAAACCGGCTAATTTGCGATGATATAGTCATTATGACCTGCTGATTTAGTAAAAAATACCCTTGTGTTCTTCAAATAAAATTGCATCGTTAGTCCTTTATACTAACGGCCGCTAGTAAATAACTTAAAATTTGGATTTCTTACTTATTCATCCGCTTTCGCCCGTTTTTACACGTTTTCTTCTTTTTTTGCACGTTTTCATCTGTTTTTTAATCGTGATTTTCGTCCGTTTTTGTACGTTTTCGTCCATTTTTAAACGTTTTTGTCTGTTTTTCTCACGTATTGCATTTTCAGTTTAAAATCTCGCGTGTCTTGATGTAAAACATCATTCCGGACAACTTTCATGTTTTACACTTTTGATGATTCGGATAAGAAAATGGTCAAAATCGTGATTTTAAAATATGTTTCTGTATCGATTTAAAATCACGATTTTGACCACCGATTTAAAAAATGTTTCTATATCGATTTTAAAAAATGTTTCTGTATCAATTTTAAAAAATGTTTTTGTGCCCATATAGTAAATATGACCTGCTGATTTAGTGAACTGACTAAAATACCCTTGTGTTCTCACGTATTACATTTTCAAGTTAAAACCCCGCGGGTCTTGATGTAAAACATCATTCCAGACAACTTTTGTGTTTTACACTTTTGATGATTTGGACCAGAAAATGGTCAAAATCGTGATTTAAAATCGATACAGAAACATTTTTATCAAATGTCAAGTTTTCTTTTAGTATACTTACCAAATCACAAAAAAAAAAATATATATACGAGAATGAATAGTAGAAGTGAATAGTAAAACGTATAAAATCGGACAAAAACGGATAAAAGCGGATGAAAATGTAAGAAAAACGGACGAAAACGGAAGAAAAATAGACGAAAACGTGTAAAATTGGTCGAAAACGGATAAAAGCGGACGAAAACGTAAGAAAAACGGACGAAAACGGAAGAAAAATGGACGAAAACGTAAGAAAAACAGACGAAAGCAGAAGAAAAACGGATGAAAACGAAAAAAAAAAAAACTATCTAATTTCTAATTTCCGTTAAAGGACTAACGGTCGTTAGTATAAAGGACTAACGATGAAAAAATATGCCACTAACGATGCAATTTTATTTGAAGAACACACGGGTATTTTAGTCAGTTTACTAAATCAGCAGGTCATAATGACTATATCATCGCAAATTAGCCGGTTTCAATGACTAGATTAGTAATAAAAAAAGTTTGTTACCTAGATTTGAAAATTTATGAAAGTACGTTGCTAAAAAATCGAAACTTACTAAACTTGGGCGTTAGAAAATAAAAGTGATGGAACAAAAAACTTGGGAAACAAACATTTGATAAACCCTCGATCAGTAGTCATCACACACCACAGCACCAACAATGGCAAACACACGCCTACTCCTCCTCCGCCCCCAAACCCTAAAGTCCATAGTCTCCATCAACCGATCTTTCTCCACAACAACATCCCACCACAACGACCACAACCGCAACCAAGAGTATCTGACCCCAAACACCTACCTCAACAGCTGGACCAAACCCACCGACCCTAAACAAGCTCTCTCCAATCTCCACCACCTCCGCCGCGACTACGCCAAGAAAGTTAAAGCGGTGCGCAAGGAGTATATCTACGAAATGGAGCTTTTGAAAGCTGAGAAGCAGAGGAAAGATGAGATTAAGAAGGAGGCTTTGAGGATTCAGAGCGAGGAGAGACGTGCGGCCAAAGATGTCGAGAAGAAGGCTAAGGCTGCTGAGAGGAAGCTTGCGCAGGAGGAGTTTAGGCAAACTTTGGTATTTCGCGGTTTTGTTTTTCGTTGCTTTTTTTAATGTGGATTATATTATTTATTTGTCGGGAAATGTTGCTACATTGCTAGGTAGTAGAATTAGGATTTAGGATTATACTAGTAGCACATTTCTTTAGTTTAATCGCTTGTGTTTGGTGATAATTTATTTCAATTTGGCGATTAACCGGCCTCCCATCAGGTACTTTTAAGGATTGAATCCGCTTCTGAACTTGATAGTTGATATAACATATAGGTACCAGCTAAAGTTAGAATTAAGCATACTAGATCAGTGACGGAGGCGCCAGGATTTTTCCGTCCGGTAGGCCAAACAATAAAAATAAATAATAACTTACTAAAGTACTAAACTAGTAAACCACTAACCCCTAAATAGGCTCGATAACATATCAGAAATTGTTTAAGATATGATAAAATGGTCAGTGTGGTTTGATAATTTTTTTAACCCACAAATGACCATTGAAAATCTGTAAACCCCCCTGATCCATGGAACATGCCCCATGCATTCCTCAGATATAAAGAACCTTACTACCTTACTAGGAATAAGGCATTCTAGTCTATATTCTAAAACAAGTATACTATCAGAACAATGCAATAGTAACAAACAATGACTATCTCAACATTCTATTAACACTAATTCTCTGCAGCTTCAATTCCCATTTAGCTTCAACTTCTTTGACAGAACTTGAGTCTTTGACAGTGAAGCTCAACAATTTCATTCCAACTGTTTCTTTTATAGAGTTGAAGATTGTCTTTTCATCTCTCTTTTCTCCTGTGAACATTCTTTTGTTTCTTTCTAACCATATAGCATAGACAGTAGCACCACACATCAATCTCCTCAACACACTTCATATGTTCTTTGTGGCAGGTAATTTAGTAAGAGCTATAACAATTTGATCCCAACTGTTTGGTAGTTTTTTGTTGAGTAGTTGCTGCACCTGCTTCCAAATTGACTGTGAGTAATCACAAGTGAAAAATAGATGATTGTGTGAATCTGGGCATTTATTGCAAAAAGCACATTTTAAGTACTCATTTGGTTTCCACATCAGAACTCTGTCCTGAGTTAACAGTCTCCTATGCATTGCCAACCATAGAACAAATGCATGTCTTGGAATGCATTGCTCAAACCAAACAACAGAGCACCAATCCACCTTCTGATCACTACTAATCATCTCTCTCCATACCTTCCTAATTTCAAATTTATGCTCATTTCCTCTTATCAATCCACCACACTTTGTCTTGAATGTTTTCAGTTAAAGTTGGGACAGTAACTTGACTCGACATTGGATATCTGTTCACCCAATTTTTAGGCCAAGCCCAATTTTCCCCTTGAATAATATCTGCCACCCTGTTAGTAACAAACTCACACAGTGGGCCCTCTAAGCACCACCTATCATGCCAAGCATCAATAGATTTGCCATCTCCCACCTTCCACAGAATGTGCCTTCTAACTTTATTCCTTAGGCTCAGAATATTTTTCCAAGCCATACTACACTGGCTATCACATTGAATATCCCATATACTTCTGCCCTTTAACCTTTCTACATTCACCCATTTAACCCACAATGTGTCTTTCTTCGCAGCAATATTCCATAAGTGCTTGATCATTAACACTTCATTCCAAATATACAAGTTCTTAATGCCTAAACCCCCCCTGATCCTTAGGTTTACAGATTAAGTCACATGATACTTATGCTTTACCTTTTGTTAACTCACCTTGGCACCATAGGAATCCCTTTTAAGAGTTTGTTAATTTCATGAATGACAGTTTTAGGGAGAAGAAATACTGATGCCCAGAAGATTTGCATTGAGCTGAGAATAGAGGCAATTAACTGTAATCTACCAGCATATGATAGAACCTTGTTCTTCCAATCCTGAATTTTAGCTTTCACTTTTTCTATCAATGGCTTACGGTCCTTAATGCTAAGCTGGTTTGTTCTTTCAATCAATAGCTTTCTGTCTGACTTCTTCTGTTAGGCTTAATGATAGAGTTCTGTAGAGATATAGAAACACCTCAGTATCTAATTATACTCTTCTCACCCTCAACGGGATAATCACTTGATTGTCATATTTTCTATGCTCCAATTAGTGTTAGTTAAACTACAATGAATTCATAATGTAGATGTAATTGTCTTGCGGGGAGTTTGTAGTTTATTCATCAAGTCATTTTCCAAAGTTTTCATTTAAATAAATATTACTTAATGAACACCAATTGTTGTTTGTAGTCATCTTATAGAATTACGAATTTAGGGCTCTGTTGGTAGCATACATTAATGGTAACTGCTAGATATTATAATCACTACTTAGATGATATTTTATTCAAAGTTTGTGATGGACGAGCCTCCTCTATTGAGGTTTGCAGCTGCTAAAAATTAAAGGTAGGCACATCAGTTGGGTATTTTTTTCAAATTGAATCAACTTTTTAACTTGTAAATGTGTATGGCATGCTGGATTGGCAGCCACAAAGAGAATCTCTAATGCTTGGATGCTATTTTGATAATTATGCGTGGGTTTTGTTGGTTCTTAGTTTAATTTGAATTGTTAATTCTTTTAACTGATCTTGCATACAATATGAGGATAGATCCAAAACTTCACTGCCTACTTGTTTTCACGAATAGCTCCACTTGTATCTTTTGCATTCAGGCTTCTTTAGGTATTTAATTGCTCCTTGTAAGCAGCTTTGATACTGCATTACGCTTTTCTAGGCCATGTGCCGCCATGGTAGTGGGAATTGTTTTGATGAGGGTATGCAAAAGAGCATTTTTAGGTCAATTACATAAACAATTAGCTGGTGTGCTTTGCTCTCAAAAAGCAATCTCACTAATTGAGGAGATGACTTGGTTGTAAGACATGCATCTTTGTTACACTCTGTTCCACCATTGTATCCCACATCATAATTTTGAAGTTGAAAAACTTGCATTTATTCACTCATTTTACTTTGTACATTTATTCACTGAATTTCATTGGTGCAGTTAAAAGAAAGAGCCGAGAAGCTTGAATATCACAAAAAGAGAGAGCAGAAGTTCATGGAGAAGAAGAAAGAAAAGAATGAACTACTGCGTCGTCAAAGCTCCATATGGATTGATGAAAATGAACTAGAGAAAAAGATACAAGATGCCCTTTATGATCATACTCCTCTATGAATTTGGCCTTAAAACTAAACCATGCTTACGGAGTTCATTTATATATCACTGGGGCTTCATATGCTCTGATCAAATCAGTCTTATTTTTGTTTTCTTTCACTATTGGTAGAAGTCAAGATGTAGACGTGAAACATGTATGTTAGATTGTTAGACCGTGTTGGTGTTAAGCCAAGAAATCTATGTTTCTACAATTGCAAGCACAACTCGGATGCATAATGCACACATAATAATACTGCATATGTGGTTTAGAAGTTCAGTTGTTTGAAGGTCTTTCACTTGTACCGGTAACTGGATGTATTATTGTAAACGAGTTTGATTATGTTGAATGGCAGTCATTTTCATTAAAATATACATAATACATATAATGTTAACTATGGTTGCCAAAAAACTATGTTTACTGTAGTTGAATGTCGTTTTTGTCCTGTCTATTGTGTTTAGTTGACTACTTGACTTTAACTGATGTTTTCTCCTTTACGCCTTAAGTTACATCCTTAAAAAGTAGTTTTCATATTACACCATCTATTCCCTAAAAACTGTAGTTAACTGTATTTTTTTAGTCTGAAGACAATTTTAATATTAATACATAACTTGAAACAACTTGCCCTTTTTTTGCTTGTAAACCAATGAAAAAAATTGAATTTTAAATATGTTCGAGAAAAAACAGAAAATTAAAATTGATTTTTGTGATTCTGTTTGGACTATGTGAGAAGTTGTTGTTAACCATAGCCATGTTGTTAGTTAAAACCCTGCCTTTTTTTTAATGGCTAAATTCACTTTGTTATAAATACACCATAATTTTTTTTGAAATATAATACACCATATTTCAATTCAATATATTTGCAAATTGCAAGTACATGGTCAAAGTCGCAACTTTTGTTATTAACCAAAAGTCAAATAGAAATACCATTAAGATTAGTTAAAAGATGCAACAATATTTGGAATAGAAATTGTATTAGTTTTCTTCTGCAAGAGTTCCATTAAACATAACTGAAGCCGCCTAAAATTTCAAAGGAAGAAATGAGATATGAGATCATTTCAGAAAAGCCAGATTATTTTATTTTATTTTTTGAACGGCACAGAAAAGCCAGATTTTCCTAGTAAATAAAATTTCCTACAGGAAGTGAAGCTCAACCCGGTAACAACCTATCTCTCTCTTTTTTCTTAGCTAAGGGTTTATTGGGTCCTACGTGTGTTAATGCATCTTAATGGGAGAGTCTCATTTTTTATCCCTTAGGGATATAGAGGAAGCAAGGGATTTTGTTGGGCCCCACTTAAAAAGGTATTAATATTAAATGATAAGTGGGTCCAATCCCTCCACTAAGGGGAAAAAGAAACACACCGGGTGTTTCTTTTTTAGTTAATGGGGAAAGATAGTGGAACCCACTAATTTAATATTATTATTTTGTTAAAAGTGACCCACTTTTTCCACTAATTGGTCTATATCCCCAAGGCAAAAAATTTAAGCTCTTCCCCAATAAGATGTTCATATAGGTGTGGGCTCCACACAAGAAACAACCCCGATACATGCTATCTGTTTTTCTTGCATTTTGTAACTGGGCCTCTTTAGGCCAGTCCTACCTCTGCAACGTGTAATGTTTTGCTGGCTGGTGCATGATGGATTGCATATTTTTCAGAGGTTTATTGCGTTAAGGTTGAAGGTTGGTGGATGTTGATACAAAAGTTGGGCGTTCCTTGTTTGGGTTCCTTCCTCCGTATCAATTGCTTGAGACCTGCGTACTAAGAAAGAAACAAACACCGTTAGGCTTATCGAGGGATTGTCTCCCCCGATTATCCTCCGGCGTGAGAGTAAGTAATCGTAGTTTTAGGGTTTGTGAGAAGAGTTAGGATCGCTTTGTGAATCGTACCTCGGCGAGGGTTAGGGTTCCCTCTATTTATAGGCATGTAACCGATAAGGTTACTTGTTCCTTACTCTACGGCGTATCCGCCGATATCGGATATTGCTAGTGAATATCTTCCTTGTTTAGAAGATATCCCTTTATCCGTTCCATAAATATGTTTTGGGCTTGGGCCTTATGGGCCAAAGCCATCCAGTTGGTAGTCCAACTGTCATGAATCTGGGCCACGCGTAGCGGGCTTAAATATTATTATTGTTTACTAATCGGGTCCGTGACCCGGTGTAGACTATACGTCATCAATAATCATGAATACATTGGAAATGCCAAAACATGCTAGGGGCCATACCAACTATAGGCCAATTGGTTGGAAGTGAGGATCTCCGAGATTTTAAACTATAATAAAAATAAAGTGACATCAAGCACGTAAGGAAAAATAATATAGCATGGTATTGCATGAATGTCATGATGATCGTATAAGGACGTTGTATTTGGTTATTGGTGTATGTTTAGTTGTGGTTTAAGGAGGCAAAGATGGTTGTGTTATATAGGAGAGGGTGAGTATGTATTTTGTTAGTGAAGACAAATGATCGACTGGATACATATCGGGCCACGTTGATGACAATTATGGTGTGTTTGATTTGTATTGAATTTTTTAAATTAATAATGAATTTTGTTATGTGTTATTTTTTAATAAAAAATACAAAATTAGAAGTGATGAGAGAGTTAAAAAATCATGTGGCTTGGAGTTAAAGATAAAGAAAGTCATTGACATAATTCATAAAACCCGCCTTGCTTGCTTAAAATGAATTATGTGAGACCATGTTGTACTATTTGCTATTAAGATTTCTACCAAACAATAAACAATAAGTTAATGATATCACTCCATTACTTTAAATAAAAGGTTTGTCCAACGAGCATGGCTGTAAATGAACCGGACGAACACGAACGGAGCGTTGTTCATGTTCGTTCGTTTAATTTTAACAGGACAAATAAACGGACACGAACGTGTTAGGAATTATACTAACAGTTACCACAGCTAAGTATGGAGGTAACCACTGCTGAAGAATGCACTAGCAGTGGAAACACATTACCACTGCTAGTACATTCCATTACCACTGCTATTAGGATAACTTTTTGTAATCGTGTATAGATAACTATAGAATAGATCTTGTTTATATTCTATTTAGTTATGATTATACTTATCTTGTAAAGGACTCCTTGTGATATAAAAGGAGGTCCTAGGTTAAAGTTCTTTATACGTATCTTTTAGAAAGCTTCAAGGTGTAACCCTAGTGATAAGCAAGATCACTCGTATTATTATCTTTAATAATATTGAAGCTTAAAGTTTGGTTAAACCTTTGTGTTCATTACATAACATTGTTCTCACTTACAATACAACTCATATACAATCTTCTAAGTGTTAACAAGTAAATTCCGCGTGCTTGTTAGTATTACTCAAAGTATCACTCTAACACAAGGCGTGTGTTTAGATCCATCAAGTGGTATTTCAGCAGTGGTTACCTCTCATACTTAGCTTTGCGAACTGTTCAGCTAATAATCCTTTTATATCACGTTCGTGTCCGTTATTTGTCCTGGTAAAATGTAGTTGACAACGAACCATGAAGATCCTCTCNTGGCTGTAAATGAACCGGACGAACACGAACGGAGCGTTGTTCATGTTCGTTCGTTTAATTTTAACAGGACAAATAAACGGACACGAACGTGTTAGGAATTATACTAACAGTTACCACAGCTAAGTATGGAGGTAACCACTGCTGAAGAATGCACTAGCAGTGGAAACACATTACCACTGCTAGTACATTCCATTACCACTGCTATTAGGATAACTTTTTGTAATCGTGTATAGATAACTATAGAATAGATCTTGTTTATATTCTATTTAGTTATGATTATACTTATCTTGTAAAGGACTCCTTGTGATATAAAAGGAGGTCCTAGGTTAAAGTTCTTTATACGTATCTTTTAGAAAGCTTCAAGGTGTAACCCTAGTGATAAGCAAGATCACTCGTATTATTATCTTTAATAATATTGAAGCTTAAAGTTTGGTTAAACCTTTGTGTTCATTACATAACATTGTTCTCACTTACAATACAACTCATATACAATCTTCTAAGTGTTAACAAGTAAATTCCGCGTGCTTGATAGTATTACTCAAAATATCACTCTAACACAAGGCGTGTGTTTAGATCCATCAGAACGCTTAAACGGTCGGATTTTCTTGTTCATGTTCGTTTATTAAGAAAATGAGTTGTTAATAAACGATCGTACATAAATGAACATAGACAAACAAACATAAACTTTATTAAATTATGCCCAATATATTGTTTTATAAGTGTTGTTTTATTTAAACAAACCAATTTTAGAATTATACAATTAAAATATTAAATATATGATATACATAAATAAATAAATGAACATAAACGAACGCATAATCAGACGTTCACGAGCATTTAACTAAACGAACAAAAATATTGTTCATGTTCGTTCTTTTATTAAATAAACGAACATAAACGAACTTTTTACCAAACAGTTCATGAAATGTTCACTGAACGTTCAGTTCGTTTACAGCCCTACTAAAGGCATATAAGAAGGGAATCCGTCAGGCTGCTGTGAACACATTTGGGTACATGTAATAATTTTGCATCACTGACCTAAGTGACATTTAGTATGCGTGATCGTCTTGTTTAGTTGTTAGGTTGCCCCTTATTGTCATGATTGGTGTTGCATAGGGAGAATCATTGGCTGACAGTTCTTTCTAGTGTTGGCGTGATCATTTAGGCAGGTTGTTTTATGACCACGACTAATAATCGATGAAAAGCAAATTCTATGGCCTGTGATGTGAGTTCCAAGTAAGATGGCTTCAGAGATTTGGATAGTAATGTTAGTAAGATGTCTTGTGTTAAAAGATATTCAATATTAGCTAATATACACGATTTCTTTATCGCTAAAACGTTTATGGAGATTAGTTATAGAAAAGAGCTAACCACAGGATACGTTACATTTGTGAAAATGAAGAAAAAGAAATTGCAATATAGGTCGAAGATAATTTTTTATACAAGGAAACCCCTGGCAAGACCTATAGAGCAAACAGAGCCCCACTCCTCGATTTTCTAGGTTACCAGGCTGAATGGATGGCCCAAAGAGTTGCAACTTAGACGCTGAGACCTGCTTAATTTGGTGAACTCCTAAGCCCTCGGCTACTAAGTCACACTCGTGGGAGTCATTAAACCTCGATCTATGAGTTGAGAATAAGTGGTCAAAAAGAGTGGAAGTAACTTTAGTTGCCCAAAACTGGTTAAATAATCTATTGGTAATAAAAGAATTAGGTTTGGACATAACACGAAAACTTCATGGAAGTTTACGGTATTTCACACTTAAATCATAGTAACAAGTGCATCAGGACACTAGTTTAAATGATGATTAAATAAAAAAAAGTTTAAGTTTATTAATTATAAAATCAGAAGTAATTAAGGTAAATTACAAAATCAATTAATGTGTATTAAATGCATTTTTTGATTAAAAAAAAAAGTTCGAGTAAATTAATGCACCTTAAGCAATGTCCTAAGGGCATCTTTTATATAATAAAACAAAACCCCTATTGGGAATTTTTCATTTCAAAAAAATTGGAACCATACCTTATTTAGTAATAATTTTATTTAAAAAAAAAAGATTATTTTCTTATTAGGTAACATTTTATATTTATCAATAACACAAGTAGAAGATAAATATAATAAATATAGATAAGATATTTAAATAAAAAAGATTATTTTCTTATTAGGTAACATTTTATATTTATCCACAACGCAAGTAGAATACACACCACAAGTAGAATACACATTTTATATTTATCCACAACACAAGTAGAAGATAAATACAAAAAATATAGATAAGATGCAATTAACAATA
>LBNU01015875.1:96823-116445 GCA_014162995.1 Artemisia annua
TTTTGAATCGCTAAAAATGGACTTATAATGAAGGAGTTATGCCAAAAACAAAATGCTACTAGACTTATACATTTTCCGGAAATTGTTTGCTGATGTACGAATTTACTTGGCCAAAAACGAGCCTTAGACCTTTTCAAAACTTGCCAAACTTTTGAAAATATGTTAGTATACCTTTTTACCTTTTCGGGGATATAAAGAACATGAAAATCGGCCTTATAACGAATTAGTTATGATTTTTCGAAAGTTATTGTTTTCACTAAAAGATTACCAGCACTTTACTCAGAAATTTTCTAAGTATATCCAGAAACACCCATGTTGAGAGCTATTTTCCCGTCAATTGACTTAGGGTGTGTTTGTTATGAGGGTTTTGTACCTAAAGAATCATATGATTACTTGAAACAATTGTTTGGTTGGTACTTTACAAAAGAAGTAATGAAACTATTTCTAAAAACTCATTCCATACGATGTAGCTGGTATTTGAAGGATTCCTTTCTGACACATATTTATCCACCACACACTTTATCTTTTCCTTTAATGTTTTTGTCTTTTTCTTATAACATTTTATAAGTCAAACAATTAATATTATTAAATAAAATATATATATTAAATAATTATTAATTTTCTCTCTTATATTTTTCTTTCAAACCATTCCCAAATCTAAATCCAATTCTAAACCCACTTACAAACCAAACGGGCCCTTAGTTCTGGAGTTTTCGACTCCAAGGAAGAAAAGTTAGAGCACCTGGCCTAGTTTTCAAATCAAAAAGCCGTTTGTAATTTGACTTAAAATGAGTAATCTACAGCTATCCAAACATTCATAAAAACTGCCCAGAAATGGCAGCTTTAGCCTAAAAACACCATACTTTTCGACCATTTATCATAAAATCTAGACACTTTGAGCAAAACTTCACTCCTGAACATATTTAGGCTTGGTGCTAAGCTTTCCATAAATACCAATTTTATTTCCTAACTCTCAATATTCACTGATTTACAACTAGTTTTCCAAAGCTATTTTTAACCGTGTTTCAAAAATTACTAAGTGTTATATTTTACGTCTAAAACCTACATTTCACTATTATTCACTATATAACTATCGTATAACATTATTAGACTATATGAACATGTAATATTCATTATGACCTTATACGAAGATATAAATTATATTTTCGACAACAATACATATTTTGAATACAAAACGAGTGGTATAGATTATAAGTGCAAGTGCATACATGAACCCATTTCATAATCTAAATTAGATTACTTGCATTCATTTTAGGTTGCGATTAGGAGATTGCACATCATTTCTTCAGCTCATACATTCCCGTTTGTACCATTCCTTGAGGTGAGTTTTCATAGCCCCGTATGCATTCTTTTATTGTTTTTCAAATCCCACGGGGGAGAATACATTGTTCCATTTTTGTATGGACCTAAGTATACAAATCCAAGTACAATGCTTAAGTTACCACATTGCCTACGAAAGTTCCCCTATTATCATGAACCGTTAATTGTATTTAAGCGAGAGTGAGTGGATAGATCTATTGAGGGTGACGCCTCCATCCGTGTTGGGGTTACCGACAGTCAAGCGGATGCATTTTATTTTTATTCATATTAGAGTGTCTGGCAAAACACTCTTTAGGGGCATTACATACAGTCAAGCTTCGGGGTCATGAGCTTAAGGGCTATTGTACTATTTTTCATTTACCATGTGACAGTTAGTCATACATTTATACTTATGGTTTCCGTATAACATGCATTTTTATAAACCTATGATTTCTCACCAACATGTTTGTTGACGTTTTTAGCAATGTATTTTCAGGTAACTAATGTAACAACATGTGACATGCATTGGACCAACATGGAGTCAAGGAGTCGACGCGTCTCACTCTTTTTCTTCAATTCACTTATGAATCATTTGATCATGTCGTTTTTATTTTCAATAAATGTGTAAAACCACTTGGGACCTATGTTGTAAACTTTTATGTTTTTAATAAAATGATCAAACGTTGTGTTTACAAAACGACACTTTAGGTCGTTCAATGTAACCTTGTATGAGATGCCATGATCGTTACACCCGGGAATTCAATTCCGCTGCCATTTAACAGGTAAATTCAGGGTGTGACACAACAAAACCCGAAAAAACGAGCACGAGAGTGGAACGAGTCAGAAAGTCAAAGCTTGGCATCCAAAAGTCAAAGTTAAGCTCAGATTGTTAAGAGAGTCCTTGAAGTTTGATAAATTTGCAAGATTGGTCTTTAAAAGTGAAGTTTGAAGAATGTTCAAGAATGGCCCTCGAGTTTGGCATATTGGCAATTTTGGTTCCTAAGAGAATATTATTGAAGAAAGTCAACTTTAGTCCTCTAACTATTCAACAATGGCAAGTAAAGTCCCTTGAAGAATTTTGAAGATTTACAAAAACAGCCCTTGAAGATTCGGAAAACTACACTTATGGTCCTTGTGAATTTATTAAACCAATTACAAGTCCAATATCCTTAATCTATTTCATAAAACAATCCATTAGGCCCATTCCCTTTTATCCCAAGACCCGAGTCCATTAGCCCTGGTCAACTAATAACACACTGGTCAAACAATTAATAAAAAAAATTACCCACGTTCCCCCCCCCCCCTCTTTTCCCCTTTTACCCCAATTACCCAGATATACATGAACCCTAAAATGACCGTACCAATCAATTACAGCAATTAAGGGTAGATACGTCCAATCATTGGCTTTCTAGAAGATCATGATGATGTCAGAGCGTGTCAGGAAGCAAAAGAAGCACATATTGGAAACGTGGCAGCATTTGATTGGATCAAACACGTCACAATTGAGTGATCTGAGGGCTAATATTGAAGGGAAAGATTGGATACTGATCAAGCGGCTCAGGATTGCTTCTTAGAAGCACAATATCACACGGATTGCCAAGCTGGCAATCCATAACCCCTTTCCTCTAGAATTTTCTCACATCTGCTATAAATAGATGCATAGGGTAGCTCATTTCGTAGTTAGTTTTTAGTAGTGAAGCTCTACTCATTTGTATTTCCAAAAGTATTAGTTTACTTGTATTGTATTTTTCATAAGATTTTAATAAAGCTTTATATCTTTAATACTCAGCTTAATCTCAGTTTCAATACATCTTTTACAAGTTTTCATAACAATTTGTTCTCATTTCATTCAAAAAAATACTAAACAATCAGAAGCTATGAGTTGATATGGTGATCATTGGTGCTTACTGATAGTCAATAAGGAATCCTGGAAGCCTTTTGCCTATCCAAAGATAGGCAATCACTGGAAACCCTTTCATTTGGTCAAAGGGATTGGATAAGTATTCTATTTTTCATTTTTTTTTAGCAATTTTAATAGTTTACTGCATTTGTAGTGTAGATCTGTTTCATGTTGAATTTATGTTGCAGTTAGAGTTATTTGATAATGATTTAGTGATACTTTTTGATACTGAGCTTGATTGATCCATTTTTACTCATGTTAGTTGATACTATGTAGTGTACTGCAGTGAAATTGTTAATATGCTAGTGTAAGTGTTTGTTTGTTATAACTGTATCTTCTGGTTGATTTGATCTCAGAGATTGATTTGTTATTGAATTTGAACTGAATAGTGGTAGATTGTAGTTAAAAAAATCACTATTTGTAGTGTATTCCAGTGGATCTGTGATTTTGTTCTTTAGCTGTTCATTGTTGAAGTTCACTGTTGAATTAGCTTTAAAGTTGGATCTGTAATATAGCTTGTTCACTGTGGAGGTGATTGTTGGTTTAAATCTGATCTTAGCTTCATAACAGTTCATATTAACTAGTTATAGGACTGTTTGGATCTGCATGATTTTAGTAGCTCTAGTTGTTGTTTTGCTGTGTTTTTGGCACCAATAGTTTGCATTAGGATAATTATAGACAAATCAGTCATAATACTCATAGGTTTAAAACTAAAAGTCAAAATTAGCCTTAGATTTCATTTATGCTAGTGTTAATGAAAATTAGAATCTGCCATTTGTAGAATTGCTGTAATTAGTGTTTAGTTGTGTGATTTTTGTAGTAAAACATCTTCACATAACACCTAGGGTGAGATTTGATTAGCTGAAATTCAACAAAGTCAAACTTTAGGTGAATTGTAAAAAGTCAACTGGTTCAGTTAGAGTGCATCACAGACATCTGTTCTTAGGTCTTATTAAGGTAGCAATCAGTGATAACTTTTAGGGCTATTAGGTTTTATAACATCTCCGTAGTGCTAACTCACTTTTGCCCCCATTGGTTTGACTTTTAGAGCTTAATGAACTGCTTATTTTTAATCTGAAAGATAGGAGTTAATACATAGTTAAATGATTTTCCCTAAGGACTGCAGTAGTGCTTTCAGAATTATTACCTGAGTTTACTTGTTGTTTCTGAGCATCATTGAGCTAGTTTGAGTGTTTTTCATGATTACTAAGTTTTGTGCTTATTCTGTCTAGCATTTGCTTATTAATAAGTGCTTGAGCAACTGCTCATTTGTTCATTTAAGTGTTATGAGTGGATTTTTGATATGAGACAAGTGTGATTTTTCTTATTTGAGTATAATACACCTTCTGAATCAATTTCATAAAGTTTTGGATCAAGTGCTTATAAATAAGCACTTGATATAAGCTGAAATAAGCCCAAAAAGCACTTCAGTGCTTATTTTTCAAAATTTTTTTCTTACAGTAACTTTAGAATAATATTTTAGATTTTCTATAAAAATTTGAGATTTATTTGATTAGTTTTACTATTTCTTTTCATTTTTAAATAGATTTTAGAGTATTAAATCATTTTTAAATACAAAATAAATCACAAAAAGACAAAAATATTTTCTGATTTTAGTTTTAATTTTCATTTTCAGCTTATTAAGATTTTTAGAAAATAATTTTGTAGAATAAATTTTTCATTTTATAATTAGTTTGAATTTCTTTTATTAAATAAAAATACAAAAATAGTTTTTAATTCATAATAAATAAATAAAAAGTCAAAACAATATTTTTCTTTTTCCTAAAATTTTCTTTATTCATTTTAAAGTTTTAAAAATTTCATTTGAGCCCGTAGGTTTAGCCTAGCTTAAAATTCACTTTTTATTGTGTTACGTAGATGTTTTAATTAGTTTACGTTTACGATTTTTAACATTTGTGCTTAACACACTTGTACCTTGTGCATAAATACTTGTTTTTGATTGCATTTTCATATTATTAGTTTTAAAATTCAAATATTTTCTCTTTTCACTTTTTCACAAACAAGATTTCACGAATCGAATATCACGATTCCATTCACCTTCACACGGACACGACCCGGGTTTTGATTATTCGTTGATCAATACTTGGACTATAAATGATATAATTGGTTTTTTAAATCAATCAGCGCCCTTGTTTTCAGCAGCATCTCAGCATGCAGCTTTACCTGTTACGACCATGCCAGTTTGACCCAATGTTTGTAATCAAGTAAAAAAAAACCTATTTGTATCAGTAACAAAACTTGGAAATTCATATCTTCTATAAAGTGATTATACAACTCACCTGTTTTCAATTTTTACATATCGCCTCTTTGCTAAATCCAGTTGGAAAAAACCATCTTCAAGCTTGCATGCTCGCCTCTGGTATTACTCGATAATCCTTACACTGCCACTGCAACGAATACAAACTCATGTTGCTTCTAATTGAATGACTGTATCAATTGTTCATACTGTTGCATAAAAGGCTACAGATTACCTTAATATCTCAATAATAAGGTGCAGATGTATGTGTATATGTAATAAGCTTAACCTTATCAAAATGAAAACTGCAAAACAATAAACTAAAACAATGGAATTTACTATATTTATAGGGCATGGATTAGGGTTTAGGCGTAGAGTGGGCCGCTGTCTGCCGGGCCTGGCCCATTCCTGGCTATACGTCCACAGTTGAGATCTTTGTGACCTTACGATGTCCACAATAACTAAAATTACTCACTCACATAAGGGTTTTAAGTTACCTCATAGATAACATTTTCAGGCTTCAACATTTAAATGACTTCAAATATACAACCAAAATTACCCTAACCAAGTACAAACCATTTCCTCAGTCAAACACATTAGTTTGACCAGATTCAATTCCATTAATCACTCCAACACTCCCCACTTCTCAAAAACACAACATGTTCACACTCAAAAAAAGTAAAACTTTACAAAACGAATATCCCATCCATCCTATAAAAATAAAACCCCACCAACGTAAACCCAAATTCCCCTATTTCTTTATTCCCATTTTTTCAAATATTTCCCCCAACGGCTCTTTTTCCCCAATTCTCTCTCTATTCACTCAAATCACATTAAACCCTAATTACAATCTTCATGCCCAAACACTCCAATTAACCAACAATCAAAATGCAAGATTTCCTCGGCTCGGTTCGCCGATCCCTCGTCTTCAAACCAAACCACAACGACGACCCCGGTGTCGGTAATTCTTTCGGTGGATTTGTCGAAAAGATAGGTTCGAGTATCCGCAAGTCCAAGATCGGGCTTTTTAGTAAAGCGAATAATGTTCAGGCGTTACCCCCGCCACGAGTTGAGAAAAGTAAGAAGAAGAATAATGACGAGGCGGGGTCGCAGATTAGGTGGCGGAAAGGGGAGTTGATTGGGTGTGGCGCGTTTGGGCGGGTTTATATGGGGATGAATTTGGATTCCGGGGAGTTGCTTGCGGTTAAACAGGTCAATTTTACGCGCAATTGGTGTATGATGTATGATGTAATAAGTTTGACCACTAGTGCCGGATTTTGATGATTTGGTGTGTTTGGTATGCAGGTTTCGGTTGTTGTGAATGTGGCTTCCAAGGATAAAACGCAGGTGTGTCTCGATTCTCGTAAATTTTGAATATTCATGATGTTTGGTCACTTGTATGAACGGTTTTTAGCTTAATTTAAGGTAGGTACAGCCGTACAGGATCAGATTTAGATCGGCTAGTGATGTCATCTGATTGATTATAATTAAGTAATGCACGATCCAATTAGTATTTCATGAGATCGTATAGTTCAAGTCTAAAACTTGTACTTTGTATATGTATGGTTTGTGAAAACATAAAGAAAGATAAAAAAGACCTGTGTTCGTAACGTATAAGGATGTAAAGCTTAAAAATTGAATAGCCAAACAAAGACAATTGACATTAAGTTTTACAACAGACAAGTCCCGGTGCATAAAATGTTCATTTTTCGTATGTGGGGTGGTGCTAAAAAGGTGTTTCGAATCAGGGTTATTTTTTTTGTGTTAAGTGATACACAGTAAATGGCTGTTCTGTTTATTCATCACCATAAAAAAAATTTCCTTTTTCTAGTTTTCATACTTAATTTGAGCGAACGTGTTAAAATTGTTCTTTGGTGGATACAAGTACTGATCTGTCTAAATGGGTCATATTATTGGATACGTGGATCACTTTCCTTCCTCATTGACCGGTAAATGAAGTCTCATAAGCAGATAATACAATGGACACATCTTGCTAAGCTTAAGGAGATACTTATGGTTTTTTTTTAGAAAAGAGATGGAAATTCTTATGTCTTGTAACTTTGCTGTGACTAAGCTCCAGTGTGTGACTTGCGGTTTAGATTATTGTAGTTTGATGAAATGTAATGAACAAGAGCTTCATGTTAAAGTGTATTCAAAGATTATTATAGTTTAAAAGAGTGTTCTTATTAATGATAGGCTCACATTCGGGAGCTAGAAGAAGAGGTGAAGCTATTAAAGAATCTTTCGCACCCAAACATTGTTGTAAGTGTCTTTAACATATAATCATCTTCTATTTGCTTCCTATCGTATCAGTACTAATCCTTTTTTTCATGTGGTTACAGAGGTACCTAGGAACAGCTAGAGAGGAAGAGTCATTAAACATCTTCCTGGAATTTGTTCCAGGTGGATCCATCTCATCACTCCTAGGAAAATTTGGTTCCTTTCCTGAATCTGTAAGTTAGTTTATCATACTCAAGAATCTCAGTTGGCGAAAGTGTTTTGAATTAGGCAATTAGCGAGCAGAACTGCTCTTGAAACACTAATGTTTGGATCTTGAAACTCATCTCTTATTGTACATGAAACAGGTGATAAGAATGTACACAAAGCAAATATTACTGGGGCTAGAATATCTCCACAAAAATGGTATTATGCACAGAGACATTAAGGTATATATATATTTTTTTACTAAGTCTGTTTATGTATGTATGCACGTGGAAATAACATTCAACATATATAGAATATTTATATGATAATGCTGTTACAGGGAGCGAATATTCTTGTTGACAATAAAGGACGCATAAAGCTTGCTGATTTTGGTGCCTCCAAGAAAGTTGTAGAGCTGGTATGCATACTTTGTCCATGAATATTGTATAGTGATCTCTATGCTGATTAAGGTTCTATCTTGTTTAAGTTATTCTATTCGTAACTGTGTGCTCGTGTGTTTTTTTGTAGGCTACAATGACTGGTGCCAAGTCAATGAAGGGTACCCCATATTGGATGGCTCCTGAAGTTATAGTCCAGACCGGTCATAGCTTGTTAGTGCAATCATACAACTCATGCTACTATTTAATGTTTTTATATTCTGTTCTAGTCATTAGAGATGCATTCCTGGTATTCATTTAGTGCCAACCTTATGCTATTTCTTTGCATTGTCTAGTAGATAGACTGAGTTTCCTTATTGTTTGTTTTTGTAGCTCTGCTGATATATGGAGTGTTGGATGCACTGTAATTGAGATGGCAACTGGAAAACCTCCATGGAGCCAACAATATCAGGAGGTAACATGTCTCCATCTCTGTAATGCCAGTGAGGTGGCAGTTTTAACCCATACACTTTTGAATGGGTTGATTTGGGCAGTATTTTATTTCAAACGTGCCAAAGATAAAAAGGGAGGTGGGTCAAACGGGTTACAGATTGCCCAAAGTCTAGTTTTGCTGTACACGGCCTTTTAAATGGCTTTTGTTAAAGATTTAGATAAGTAATGTATTCCAACTGTTTTGTAATCATAATTACTGCTTTTTTTCAAAGAAAAATTCTAAACATAGCCAAAAAAGAGATATAGCAGGTCAACCCAGCCTGGACCGTATTAATATGTACTAGAACTTTCCACCTGAACCCGAACCCGTGACCCAGCTATCCTTTTTGTTCCCGATTCTGCTCTATTAGTAGGTCATAATCAGCTGTCTTGCCACCTCTAATTTTGTTTGTTTCTCACACTGGGATGTTACCGATTCTGCTCTATTAGTAGGTCATAATCAGTCGTGATTTCCCCACTTTTCTTTTATTGTAGCACAGGCGTACTAAATTATGGTTGTTGTTTAGGTTGCCGCTCTCTTCCATATAGGGACAACAAAAGCTCACCCACCTATACCAGACCATCTTTCTGCCGAGGCAAAGGATTTTCTATTAAAATGCCTCGAAGGGTAAGACTTTGTTTTTCTTCCTATATTTAGTTATTCTTAAAAGATGTAGCTATTACGTTGTTCATCCTTTTGTAACAACATATATAAGTTTTTATTTTAATTCTTACCCTCAAATGGCAAATGTGCTGACAGGGAACCGAATCTCAGGCCTGATGCATCAGAGTTGCTACAAGTAATTTTCATTACAAGCTTCACCTTATATATAGAATGATAAAAATGTTAAGGAAACCTATTTGGAAGGAACATTTATCTTTCTTTGCTGAACTTAATTATCTCTCTGATTTCTTGCAGCATCCTTTTGTTACCGCGGAGTATAATGAGACTCATCCTGTCTTTCGTGCATCAGTTATGGTCAGTATTCTTGCATGAAGCCTCCTTGATTTAGCTCTTTACAGTTAATAAATACTTTAATCATTCTTCAACTAATGATGACACATTCTTGATAACAGGTCACACCTGAGAATCAAATACCAACATCTAGGATGGAACCTAAGAATCCGTAAGAAACTTCTTCATCACCTTGTTAATGATTTATTTCAGTTTTTGCTAATGGTGTCAAGTTTGATCCATTTACCTATGGATGGGTCAATTGTGGTTATGTTTTATGGGTAAATTTAAGAAGTCTAGCTAAAAATGCAACGGAATGGGTAGAAAATCACATAAAGTGTATTTTAAATACATAAAACCTTCTAAATACCAACATTATGTTTAAGAAAAAGTTGCTATTGAAATATATAACATTTTAACGTATTTGACACCCTCATTATCTATAAAAAATCTAAAGAAAACTTTACAAAACATGTTTTGGTCAACCCAACTCGTATAATGATATAACTTTTGACCTGTTACCCAATGTGTCCAACCCTCCCATTTTACCATGTTTAGTTTTAGCAATAATTAATGAAAAGGTGATTGTTGATGCAGCATTAGCCCGGAGATTAACAGAAGCGGTGGTATGGTGGATGCTCATGGGATTAAGAGTGTGAGGTGCTCAACTATATACCCTGACAAATCTTGTGGAGCACCTATGTGGGGTTCAAGCAGATACGATGATGACATGTGTCAAATGGATGATGAGGATCTCATGGCTGGCACATCTATGAAGCTTGATTCTACTTTAGTTTCTAACGATGTCAATAAGGTAACAAAAGTACATATGTCATTCTTTTTAAGATAATTTATCTCAGTGCTTTAACATGGTATTTATTATCTCAATGGATACAGAGCTTTAATCCCATGATGGAACCTGATGATGACTGGCCCTGTCAGTTTGATGGAAGTCCAGAACTGGACAAGAGTGCATGTCAGTTTGATGCAAGTCCAGAACTGGGCAAGAGTGCAACTAACTTGTTTCCGGATCAAGTTTCTGAAATGACTACCGAGAGCCCATTAGACAATGGAGATAATGGTTTCACCTTTCCTAATGGGGCTTCAGGAATGGATGAGGAAGAAGAGGTTACAGAAATAAAGATTAGAGCCTTCCTTGATGAAAAGGTGGAGTTTTTTTCCCCAGATTTTGGTTTTTTTTTTCTGCCTTTTAACTCTAAAGCAAATAAACAGGACCTGGTGCGTAATTTAGATACTATCAAAATGGTAGCAACATACAACTTTTGGGATTTCTTTCTAACAAAGAATCATACCGAGGTTGTTTGTGGCAAGATAAGATTGTGTGCTTGTGGTGGCTGGGTAATGGGTTATTTTTTAGTATGTTTAACGGGTCAAAACGGGCTGGGTTGGGTTGACCCACAATTAGCGTGTTTAATAAAATTACAACCATAATCTACTTTATAAATACATCTTTTAAGAAGTTTCTTATGCTTAAAACTACACTTTGGAAAACTTTTAACCCATATGACTTGCTGCTATTCTAGCAAACTGATATTATTTTACCCGTTTGACCCATTAAACCAAATTGACCCATGTATAAGAAAATGGTTTGAAGTTAAATCTAATTTAAATCTGTATAATATGTAAGGTATAAAAATCATTGATCATGTGCTGTTATACAGGCTTTACATGCAATAAGAAAATGGTTTGAAGTTAAATATAATTAAATCTGTATAATATGTAAGGTATAAAAATCATTGATCATGTGTTGTTGTACAGGCTTTAGATCTGAAGAAGATGCAAACGCCTCTATATGAAGAGTTTTACAACTCCATGAATCCAGCTATATCTCCTGTTGTGAATGAAAACAAGGAAAATTTATTAAACAACTCGAACTTATTACCTCCTAAGAGCAAATCACCTAATAGGCTTTTCAGAAAGAGGCTATCTTCAGCTGTCGATGTTTCCTGTATCAGTAGCCCTGGTAATAAATCAGAGCGACATTCAAATATTGGTGGTGCAAATGATCAAAATCCACTTGAATGTCGGTCACCTCAGAATGGTCAACTGAAAGAGAACAATCTTGATTCTCAGAAAGAGGCCATGAGTCCAAGGTTTGTACGAAATATAATGATTAAGTTATTAATTACTTCATTTGTTAAAAGTAAGCTTTTTATTTGTGTGTATCAATATGAAGTGGAAACTTATATAATTTATTTATAGTGCAAGCTTCGCGGAAAGACAAAGAAGATGGAAAGAAGAACTTGCCGAAGAGCTTGAAAGAAAACGAGGTAAATTTTTTTTAATTTACTTTAGAAAATGGAGTTTGGTTGTATCTTTTAGAGTCTCATACCTCTAATTCTGATGGCAGAGCTTATGAGGCAAGCGGGAGTAGTGAAAACAGCATCTCCAAAGGATCAGATGATACGTACTCGCTCAAAAAGGTTTATGTATCCTGGAAATTGACAAATCTTTCATTATGGCATGCCTCGTACATTATACACTTTGCTCGGCCGAGATGACCAAGAGACAGCAGCAAGGTGTAACTATTATAAAACAGTTTGGTTGGGGGGTAGTTGTGATCTATTTTTGTTTTGGTTATTGACTTGTTGTTCATGTTAAATTGTATCTAGTTCTATTAATGGTGAAGGCATATGAGCAAGCACCACCTTTTGTATTAAGTTAGCGTGGTCGGCCTGATATATAATACACAATTTTTACATTTTCTTTTTTATTCTAATGTGTTTATAATCTCTGTTATGTTATATGTGATATCAATAAAGAGATACTTTATTGGCTTAGATTACAGACTGTTTGGATTTGCATATTGGAACTTTGGAAGTGATCATTCAAAGTCGCTACAAGTAATATCTCAGTATTTTTAGGAACTACTTTGTACATAGATGTCAAATATTGGTTGGGGGGTAGTTGTGATCTATTTTTGTTTTGGTTATTGACTTGTTGTTCATGTTAAATTGTATCTAGTTCTATTAATGGTGAAGGCATATGAGCAAGCACCACCTTTTGTATTAAGTTAGTGTGGTCGGCCTGATATATACAATACACAATACATCTTCTTTTTTATTCTAATGTGTTAATGCTAAATACTCTATGTTATGTTATATATGATACCAATAAAGAGATACGTACTTTATTAGCTTAGATTACTCGCTGTTTGGATTTGCATACTGGAACTTTGGAAATGATCATCCAAAGTCGCTACAAGTAATATCTCAGTATTTTTAGGAACTACTTTGTACATAGATGTCAAATATTGAGTTCCCTGTGTCACAATCAGTTTCATACTCTGTTACGAAAATCTAAATCATCTCTCTTAAGAGAAATAAAATAAACCAAGATGACAAAAACTCACCCACAATAAATAAAGCAAGATGGCAAAAACTCACCCATAATGTCGTAGAAATGACAGAGCCTGTGAACATGGAAGAAAGAAAGAAAGATATCTGATCGATCTTCCACATCCAAAGCTTAGCATTTGTGCAACATTTTAAATGAGATATAACTAAGTGTCTATGTTCTTAGTTATAAACATATCATAAGTTTGCCTATACATCAATGTGGGATAGACTCATCCCACTTTTCTTTCATCTTCTATCACCCCTTTCATCTTCTATCACCCCTATTCAGCTAGGGGTCCATTGGTCATAGCTGAAATTCGTCGAAGGAAAAAAAAGAAGAGAAAGAAAGGGAAGTAATATAACGGAGTTATATTCGATGAACATGTAACCCAATAAAACATCGTCAATATAAATCACACAAGTTTACAATTAAGGTTGATCTTATGTTAACCTTTGGCTTATAAACTATGTAAGGATGATATTTCACATTTGTGGGACAGCGAGGTATTTTATGGTAGCAACATTTATTTTATAGTATACGAAATAAAGTTTCAACAAAAATATGTTATTTTAATAAAAACACTAAATAATGTAAAATAATTTAAAGGGTTAAATTCAGCTAATAGTAATATACCTTTTTAAATGTCCCACTAGATGAACCTAAAAAATATCACAATACCTTACAAACTATGCATTTTTTACATTTTCTTTTTTATTCTAATGTGTTTATATGTGATATCAATAAAGAGGTACTTTATTAGCTTAGATTATAGGCTGTTTGGATTTGCATACTGAAACTTTGGAAGTGATCATCCAAAGTTGCTAAAAGTAATATCTCAGTATTTATAGGAACTACTTTTTACATGATGTCAAATATTGAGTTATGTTTCACAATCAATTTCACACTCATTATATATTTTTACCAGATGTCAAATACTGAGTTTTGAAATTCTGTTTATTTGATCTGTTAATCGCTTGAACGATGAGAATTTTCAAAACAATCAACATTAAATGAAAATGCTTATTATATTTTAAGTTGTACAAAGATATCTTCGTCTAACTTTACTATGTCGGATTATCTAGTTCTTAACTTCTATATTAAACGTATCATGTTAATGGTACTATATATTTAAGTTTAAAAGGGGGGAAATAATTTCTAACACATCTCTATATTATACAGATATTTGACTTGGACGTTATCTTTGAAGATACAAGAAGAATTATCCCAAGCAAAAACCATGGTGCATCACAAACAGTTAAGGTTACGACCGTGTTGCATAAAAATTATTCATACTACACGAGAACAATTACAAAGAAAAACATAAACGATAATATTATATTCAAAGAAGTAAAGATGAAGCAGATGACAAAAACTCACCAAAAAGTGTCAGAAACATCGGTTTGCAAACTTACATGAAAGAGTTTGAATCTTATCTTACATGAAGATCTAACGTGTGTCGTATGTGGATGGACAATTACAAAGAAAAACATAAATGAAAATGTAAATAGCTCTTAAAAGAAATAAAAAATAAAGCGGATGACAAAAACTCACCCACAATGTGGTAGAAAGGACAACCTGTGAAAATTCAAGAAAGATATCGAATCTAATATCTTCTTGCACCTTCAAAGTTATCATTTCTACAACAAGGGAGATAACTGAGTGTCTACATTCTAACTTATAAACATATCATAAGTTTGCCTATTAATCAATGTGGGATAGGACTCATCCCACTTTTCTTTCATCTCCTACCACCTCTTTGGAAGGCTTAATATTGCATTTACATTAGCTCCATTTTGGCACGTAATATAACGGAGCTATATTCGAAAAACATGTAATTGTCATTTCTGGATGGTGTGGATGGACAATTACAAAGAAAAACATAAACGAAAATGTAAATCATAGCTCTTAAAAGAAATAAAAAATAAAGTGGATGACAAAACACCCATAATGTGGTAGAATGGACAACCAGTAAACATTCAAGAAAAATATCAAATCTAATCCCTCTTGAACATTCAACCAGTTAATCATTTCTGCAACACTTTAAAAGAGACATAACCAAGCGTCTACATTCTTACTTATAAACATATCATAAGTTTGCCTATTCATCAATGTGGGATGCTCATTTCACTTTTTTTTCATCCCCTACCACCTCTTTTGAGACTTAATATTGCATTTACACTAGCTCCATTTTGACACGTAATATAACGGGGCTATATTCGAAGAACATGTAACACATTAAAACATCGTCAATATAATTCGCGCAAGTTTACAATTATATGTGTTCATACGTAATGAAAATAGTGAGATTTAAAAGTTATGGTTGATCTTATGTTAACCTTTGGCTTATGAACTATATAAGCCATGATATTCCACATTTGTGGGACAACGATGTATTTTTTTCCCCCGCACGGTAGGTCCAATAACATATGTTTACAGGCTTACAGCTATGAAATAAAATATAAACAACTGTTATTCAAATAAAAAATGTTAACAATAAAAGATGTAAAAAAATTTAAAGTATAAAAATTAATAGATGTTATTAAGTTATTGCTTACTTCATTTGTTCAAAGTAAGAGCTTTTTATTTGTGCTTGTTAACATGAAGTGGAAACTTATATATTTACCCATCTTATATAGTGCAAGCTTTGCGGAGAGACAAAGAAGATGGAAAGAAGAACTTGCCGAAGAGCTTGAATGAAAACGAGGTAAGTTTTTCTATTTTGTGGAAAATGGAGTTTGGTTATATCTCTTTGAGTCTCTCATACCTCTAATTCTGATGGCAGTGCTTATGAGGCAAGCGGGAGTAGTAAAAACAACATCTCCAAATGATCAGATGATACGTACTCGCTCAAAAAGGTTTATGTATCCTGAAAATTGACAAATCTTTCATTATGGCATGCCTCGTGTTGGAAATATGGTTATGAATTAATACGTAAATGTCTAGAATCGAACCCGAGACCTCGGGATTGCACACATTGCAAATGAGAATTAAAGTATAATAATAAAAATATTGTATATTTATTATTTGAACACAAGTACTTAACGACCGTTAGTGTTTGCCGTTAAATAACTAACGACCGTTAGACGCAAATAAGGAAAGAGGTGTTTACATAGAATTAGGAAACAAGGAAAAAAGGTTCTAGAACCCTCTTGGGGACTATGTATGACCGGCCTGGGGGAGGGGTATCCCAAACCCTAGCTTGGACTCCAAGTTTTCTAATTCCTATATAAACAAACCTATGGTTAATTGTTTCTCACCTTTTGTGCACACACAATTATCCCTAAACTTCTCTTTTCTTTTCCTTTGCTCCAAACGATCGTCCAAGGTTCCCTAGGGTTCCTTTGGATCGAATTTTTCATAAGAAAAATTATTGTGTTCTTGTTACTTGCATAACCTTTAATTCATGATTAATTTGTGTGTACAAGAACGAGGTAACAATACACTATTGTTGTTATCAAGAGATCGAATAACAAAACGGTAAGGGGTTATTCATAGATCTACAGAAACCCTAATTAGGGTTCATCACTTGTTCATCCCAAATCAAAAATTGCATAAGGTACGTTTACTATTTATGTTTTAGTTAACTTTTATGTGTTATACTAGATCCTATGCTTCTGCTATTATGTGCTACTTTGTATTAGTAATTTATTATGATAGTCATGATTATAAAATTATAACAGTGGCATCACGAGCCATGTATAACATGTAATTGCTTACTAAAACCAATAAAAAACGTATCTTTGATTGTTTTAGATAACATGTTATTGTTTTCTAGGGTTTTTCTTTAGGTTTTTGTGAAAAATTAAAAAACCCTAACCCTAATTTAGGGGGGGTCGAAACTTCCATGAACCCTAATTAGGGTTTTGTGTCTTTGATTAATTAATTGTTAATTGATTAGAAACCCTAGGTTTGTAACATGTTTATGTGTACAACTTGGTAATTGGTTTGCTTGAATCCATGATGAAACATGCATGTTAGTCATGGATTATTATTTATTATGTTTTATGTGCAAGTATGTGATCCACAACGTAGTAATTAGATAGATCTAGAATTGGGGAAGACTCCAATTATAATTAAAATCAATTTACTTATGTGGTGTAGTAATTAACCTAAGCTTACGCAATCGTTTAGGCGATGTATGTGGCTCACTTGTGCAAAGTGAAAACTTTGGTTAATTATGCACATGATAACCTAGAATTGTTTTAATTAGGGTTTGATCTAATTAAGCTTGCATGCGGCTTGTTTATTTATTAGTTGTTTATTGTTTCTTTTAAATTACTTGTTAATTGTTATGTGATTATTTTATTGTAAGCAATAACAAGGGTAGTTTTCAAAAGAAAAATTAAATTGTACTAATAATGGTGAAACATAGTTTTGAGTTTTCATAAACTTTTAATTGGTTGAGGTGACTGTTCTTTAACGTTTTCAAGGCTCAATGGCATACTATAAGGTGAGGCATAAGTTTGGTTTCGCATTAAATTGTGGCCTTAGAGAGACTCCATTCTGTCTCTACGCTCGCTTGTATGTCATCTTGGATTCCTTTTAGATCGAAGCCTCTTAGTGCAATGTTGTAATTCGCTCAACGCACCAATTAAAACTTTGATGATACTCACTTTAATGAATTGGATTAGAAAAATTGTTTTGAAAAATTTATGTCATAAAGATGAGTGCATGCATCTTTATACATGTTTTTGACACATCAAAAACTAAATACCCTAAAATTTAAGTCACATGCCATCTAACGATAAAGGACACTTGGAATTTTTCTTTGGTATGCGTGAGACCTAGGCCAAAGATTAAGGACAAGGCAAATTTCCGAGTGTGCGTGAGACCACACATGGTTAATTTGCAGTCTCTAAGTTAGTCGACTTAAGTAAGTTGATGCGTGAGACCTAGAGCTTACGGCATGAGATGGGATGAAACATGCTTACACGGCAAGTTGATGAATCAACTTGAAGTAAATCCCATAAATTTTCTAGGAATTGGAAAAGTTGTTTGCCAATTATTGTTCGACAGATTACCATCTTTTGTAAAGATTCACTATATGGCAGATCAACTGACGTAGTGAAATTATGAAAAGTTGGATCCTAGATTTTCAAGAAACTAAGATGGTTATATGAATATTTCCATGGGTATTATGTTTACTTGAAAATATTTTCTTATCGAAAATACTAAAATTGAATTTTGCAAATTCTTTTATATGTATTAATGCAACATTGAACCGTAAACATGGGTTATTCTTTTCACAAGTAAATTGATCTATACCCGTATGGGTTTTTTGGTTAGGATCAACTTTACGAAAAGAATAAACAAAGACTTCTTTCCATAGAGAGAAGTGTGAGACTTAATCCTAATCCTTTTCATGAATGAGAAAGGTATAATAGGATAATTAGAATTGTTTATTTTCTAAATAAATAACTCATTGCAATCTTTAATAGTAAGATGATTTGCACTTTATGAATTATTAAAATAGAAACTAGACAAATTACCGCAAAAATGGTAAAAGACAAACTAGCAATTTTATCTAGTTGTTTTGTTTTGACCATTTAAAGATACTACATACAATTGTTGGTATGATAGATCAATTCAGGAAGAAATTGCATGCCCAGTTTTTTCAAGTTAATAGTTTGGAATGTGATGAATCACATTTACATAGTAGATTACATTCTTTTAGAACCTATATAATTGTTGGAATGGGTTTTTCTAAAAAGATGTAGGAAAGTAAAAAGTACACTAATTCCTTTCACTGATTAATGAAACATTTACAATGTTGTCAAATTCAGTGGGAGTATTGTGTGCATATTACTGAATAAAGGATTATTGTAATGTTCTCTAATTCAGTGGGAGTTATAAGACTTTTGTCTTGATTGAATATCTCAGATTATCTTTTGTATATCTCAAGATAATTACTTTCCAAAATATAGACTGATGAGACGAAAAATGTTACGTTTTTAGGGGTCGGTTTGAGTCCTAATTCGTATGTTTTTGGTTTGGATTTCACCCAAAGTCGTTTCTTTTCTCATTTTAGGTACTTTTGAAGGGAAAATCTCAAAAGAAGCATTTTCGGGCGTTTTCGGAGTGAAAAAGTGCGGAAAACAACAAAAACTCAAAAGACCTTGAAGATTACAGAAGGTGACGCCGTCACAGGAACAAGTGAAGTCCAGAATTGGAAAAATACTCGTGACGGGCCAGAGAGTTCGTAGTGCAAATTGGTGACGCCGTCAACCAAGGCCGTCAGATCTGGAACCAGCAATTATGACCACGTCAAGGAAGGCCGTCTGGAAACCCTAATCGCCGAGCTGACGACGTCACCTATTGGGCTGACGCCGTCAGCCCGCGTTTTCTATATATATAGAACGATTTTTCTTTATTTAAAAAAACTTGGAAGAACTAGAGTCGAATTTTGGTGTGGAGAACTTTAGGGTTAAACCCTAGTTCGTGTATTAGAGAACTTAGAGGGTATCCTAACCCCTCTAACTTGCATATTTAATCCAAGATAAATCTTTATTCATACAATATGTCTATGTGTTGTGTGAT
>LBNU01015875.1:139556-164518 GCA_014162995.1 Artemisia annua
GCTAGAACTCCTCAACAAAATGGTGTTGCTGAGAGGAGGAATAGAACACTAATAGAGGCTGCTAGAACCATGTTGGCAGATTCAAAATTGCCAATCACTTTTTGGGCTGAAGCAGTTAACACTGCTTGTTATGTACAAAACAGGGTTTTAGTAGTGAAAACAAAGAATAAGACACCTTATGAGTTATTTAGAGGGAGACCCCCTATTCTAGATTTCATGAGACCATTTGGATGTCATGTTACTATTCTCAATACCATTGATCATCTGGGTAAATTTGAAGAGAAGTCTGATGAAGGGTATCTTGTTGGGTATTCTATGGTTAGCAAAGCCTTTAGAGTATTCAACCTTAGAACCCAAAAGATAGAGGAAAATTTGCATGTTGAGTTCCTAGAAAACAAAGTGAACAAACAGGGATATGGTCCAGAGAAGCTATTTGATCTTGATACTCTAACCAATACTATGAATTATGTGCCTATCTCTACAGGTACATCTACTTATGATTTTGCAGGTTCAGAAGAGTTTGCTGATTATGATGAACCAAGCAAGGATCAAGAGGAGGATCAAGATGAATTCATACTACCTATGTGGGACTATACAGATGCAAATGATGTTGCAAAGACTGGAGCTGCTCAGGATACTAGTAGTAATGATGTTGAAAATCCTGAAAGCAGTGGAAATTCAGATTCCACTGCTATGCCAAAGGATTCCACTGCAGCAACAGAGGTGGAAACTCCAACTCCAGTTAATGTGGAAGCTCAAGCCAATGATGTTGAAATCTCAAATATGCCAACAGAGATTACAATTCCTCAAACTCCCCATTCCACAATTCATAAATCACATCCTCTTGAGAATGTGATTGGAGATGTTCAATCAGGAGTCAAGACAAGAAGGCAATCTCAGTTGCCTGATATTCATGGTTTCATCACTGAAATTTATGAATCCAAAGATCATGAGGAAAAGAATGAATGTCTCTTCATGTGTTTTCTGTCACAAATGGAACCAAAGAATGTATTCAAAGCTCTTGAAGATGAAAGTTGGGTGGAAGCAATGCAAGAAGAGTTGCTCCAATTTAAAATTCAAAAGGTTTGGGTGCTCTGTGATTTACCCTCTGGCAAGAAGGTAATAGGTACAAAATGGGTGTTCAGAAACAAGAAGGATGAAAGAGGTATTGTCATCAGGAACAAGGCAAGGCTTGTAGCTCAAGGATACACTCAGGAGGAGGGTATTGATTATGAAGAAGTATTTGCCCCAGTTGCAAGAATTGAAGCAATTAGGCTGTTTTTGGCCTATGCATCATTTAAGGGCTTTAAAGTCTATCAAATGGATGTAAAAAGTGCTTTTCTATATGGGCAAATTGATGAGGAGGTATATGTGTCACAACCTCCAGGTTTTGAAGATCCTGATTATCCAAACAAAGTGTACAGGGTAGTCAAGGCACTATATGGCTTGCATCAGGCTCCAAGAAAATGGTATGAAACCTTAACAACTTATCTCATTCGTCATGGGTTTCATAGAGGAAGAGTGGATCAAACTTTGTTCATCAAGAAAGACAAGAATGATATTCTGCTAGTACAAGTATATGTTGATGATATCATTTTTGGATCTACTAAGCCAGAGATGTGCAAAGAATTTGAGAAACTAATGAAGGAGGAGTTCAAGATGAGTTCCATGGGAGAACTCACTTTCTTTTTGGGACTTCAAGTACAACAAAGGCCAGATGGAATGTTTATCAATCAAGATAAATATGTGGCTGAGATACTAAGGAAGTTCAAGTTCACTGATGCAAAGTCAAGTAGCACCCCTGCAGACAAAACTACACATCTACTCTTGAAGGAAAACAGTGGTGCAGCTGTTGATGTGCACATGTATAGGTCTATGATTGGTTCTTTGATGTATCTCACATCATCTAGACCAGATATCATGTTTGCAGTATGTGCTTGTGCAAGGTTTCAGGTCACTCCCAAAGAGTCACACTTGACTGCTGTGAAGAAGATTTTCAAATATCTCAAAGCTTTTCCTAATCTAGGATTGTGGTATCCTAGAGAATCCCCTTTGGAATTGGTCACTTACTCAGATAGTGATTATGCTGGAGCAAGCTTGGATAGAAAGTCTACTACAGGTGGTTGCCAATTTCTTGGCAATAGATTGGTGTCATGGCAGTGCAAGAAGCAAACAATGGTGGCTAATTCATCAACTGAAGCAGAGTATGTAGCTGCTGCAAGCTGTTGTGCTCAAGTCTTATGGCTACAAAATCAACTTTTGGACTATGGGTACAATTTTATGAATACCATCATTTACATTGACAATAGTAGTACCATTTGCATAATTAAAAATCCAGTTCAACACACAAAGACCAAACATATTGAAATTAGACATCATTTTATAAGAGATTGTTATGAGAAAAGACTAATTCAGGTTATCAAGATACATACTGATGATAACTATGCTGATTTATTAACAAAAGGTCTTGATGTGGGGAGATTTCAGTACTTGGTTACAGGTATTGGAATGCTCAATCCATAACTATTTTTTATATGGTCTTTGGTGTTGAGGGGAGGTTTTGGTACTCAAATTGTTAATTGTATAAGTTTGTATATGTTATGCTTGTATTTTGTTTGTCCACTAACTTTTATGCAGAAAGCAAAGCAAACAGTGGAAACAAAAAGGCAAGCAGTGGTAAAATGTGCTCTCACAGTGGAAACAGAAAAAGAAATTTTATTTGATTCCATTACAGGGAAAGAGAGTACATCATAAGAACATCAAAACACAAAAGCTAATAACATCCTACACTTCTCCAGAAGCTATTCTTCAGGCTTCTTCCCCTTGCCCTTGTAGTTTTGCTTGCTCTTCAATGCACTCTTCCTTTTGTTCTCAAAAGTTGACTGCATTCTTGGACAAGCAAGCCCAAGAACTTGTGGTGGAGGCCTTGGTAGTCTAGCAGGCATCTCAGGAATGGAAATCTGCTTCATATTGGCCAGAGCTGCTCCCAAAGCTTTATTCAATGCTCTTGGCAACTCCTTTTCCAAGGAATAAGTCTCATCATCTGAATCATCAGATGAACTGGAGTAGAACTCCAAAGATGGTGCTCGAGCAGGTACTGATGGTGGTGCTGGTGTAGAAGAAGGTTGAGCAACAGGCTTAGCAGTTGTCTTCTTTGGTGGCTTTCTTGATGAAGAGGCTGAAGCACAAGGTGGAAAATAACTTGACCACCCTGTTCCTTCAGAGGATGACTCAGAAGCTATGATAAATTCTTCTGAATCAGAAGAATCAGAGGAGATATTCACTATGTTTGGAAGTTTGCTCATTGTGATTTTTAGGTTTTTGAAAAGTTAATGTGTTTTGATAAAAGGAATGCTGATCCGAGCCCCTTTATATAGGAAAAAGTCATCTAAAAGATCTCATTAATTGAGATATTTACTTTCACCTATTTAGGTAGGTTGAAAAGTAAATAGAGATATTATTGAGTTGACTTTTAGAAGATATTTGTGAACAGGGGATTTTGGGTTAATAAGTAACTTTGGTTAGTACCAAGTTTGTATATATACTTTCTATATTTTTTTAAAATAACCATTGCAGGTTTTTAGAGTGGGAGCTGATCATAAAAGGTGTATAACTGAGATACACTACAAATGGTTATTGATTCACCATGTCTAATCCACATAAGAATCAACTAGTCCAGAGCAAACGGCTACTGGTAAAGACTTAACAAATCCGTTTATGGTTGATAGTTTACCAAAAACTATATGGTCATCAACTCACCATATTCTTTATGATTAAGAGTTGGCTAGTCCATAGCAAACGGCTCATGGTAAAGACATATCAAATCCGTTGATAGCTGGTAGTTTGCTAAAAACTATAAAGAGAGCAGTCAAATTTTTATATCTTTATTTTTACCACTGCTCTTGAAAATTTTTGTGAAAAATTTCCACTGCTAGTTCACAGTTTCCACTGACAGTGTAATTTTTCCCACTGTTGAACTAGCCGTTACAACTGTTGTGTCAGTAACAAAATATTTTACTAGCCGTTGAGATAACTAACTGCTTTCCATATTAATAGGGTAAATTTTATTTAAGATTATCTACTTACCTAATTCCAATTTATCTTTCTAAGATAAATCTTTTCCATAGATAATCTTTCTTGCGCATTACTTCAAACCCTAGCAGTATATATATTCTTTTCTCAATTGGCTAAGTCAATCATTCAATTCGATACTAACACAACTGTTTTTCTCAAAAGAACACCATGGTTTCAATCACTTTTGCAGATGAGCACAACCAAGTGGCAAATTTGGAAAAGTCAAACGACAAGAGTGGTCCTCTTTTTCATCAGATTGTGGATTTTCTTAACACCACACATGTGAGGTATGCTTTACTTTTAAATCCCACAATCTATATCTCTCAAATCAAACAGTTTTGGAATTCTGTTCATTCCATAACAATTGAAAATAGAGATACACATGAATCTGTGGATGCTCTTAGAGCCACAGTGGATGGGGTAACTATTGATGTTACTGAGGCATCCTTGAGGAGAGTTCTCCAATTGGATGATCTCAATGGTATCATCACATTACCCATGCCAGAAATTTGGGAAAGTCTCTCTTCCATGGGGTACAATACCACTGACAAAAGGGCTACTTTCAAAAAGAGTGGTTTTTGTCCTCATTGGAGATTTTTAATTCATACTCTTTTACATTGCCTTAGCCCTAAGAAAACCTCTTATGAACAATTCAGTTCACCAATGGCTTACCCTTTGGTCTGCCTAGCAAAAGATAGAGTTTTTAATTGGTCCAAATATATTTTTATAAGTATGCAGGGCAATGTAAAGAGTTCAACTAAATTTTTGATGTACCCAAGGTTTGTGCAAGCAGTGCTAAATGAATTTCCACTGCAACCCCATAACAGAGTTTACAAAATCAGACACCTAAAGCCTAAAGTTTTTCAAAACATGGACAAACCTGGTGATTGGATTTTTACACCTCTTTTTCCTCAAATGCTTGCCAAAATTTCACAAGAACAGGGTGATGATACAATAAACCCAATTGAATCTGAAACCTCACCCATTCTTACTGTTCCAAATATTGAGTACACTCCACCAGTTTCTCAAACTTATGAGAGGAGGTCTAAACAGCCAACTCCTTTCATCTCAACACAGCATGTTCCTGATCCTTCTGGTGTTGGAACAAGCAGTGGTGGCTTTAGCCTTTTGCCTAGTCCAACTAGGGAAGAGACTGAACCAATGCTCCATGATTCACCTCTCCCAACAGGTTACACAGTTGGAAGTGATGAGGGCAGTGAGCAACAATTGGAATTGAAGGAACTTTGTACCAAATTGGCAACACAGGTTGGATCTCTTCAGCAAGAATTGGCAGATGTAAAGGAGCAGCATGCCAAAGATGTTACTACACTCAAACAGGAGATTCAAACCTTAAAGGAAGCAATACAGGGGTTACAGATGAATAAAAGAACTGCAAAGATGGTGTTATCTTCTTCATCCTCACCCAGTGAAGATTTCTTTGATGATTTGGGAAATTCTCCCAAACAGGGGAGGAAAACAGATGCTAAAACTGAGGGGAGGAGAATTGATTTTGTTGAAGATGAATTTGAAGAAGATTTTGGAATTCAAGACTTGGCATATGAGCCAATGATTGATGATACAGAGCCAGAAGTTTCACAACAACAGCAGCTTAATACAGAAGAGCAAGAACAAGAGCAAGTTTTCTCCACTGCTGCAACAACAATTCCCACTGATGTGTGTATTTCCACTGCAGAGCAAACAGTTACCACTGACAGTCAAACTGTTTCCACTGCTGAGGTAGAAATTGAGAAGAAAAGAAAAGAAAAAGGGAAAGATGTAATGCAAAGTGAAGATTTACCAACAAAGAAGGTAAAGAGAAGTGTTCAAGCTCAAATTGATCATGATGCTGAGGTTGCAAGGAAACTTGTAGAAGATGAAGTTGCAAGAAAGAAGATGTTAGATGAGATAGAGATTGCTGACTTCATGATGGCTCAGAAGATGGACAAGATGGAAACCACTGCTCCATTGGATGTAAATCCACTTTCCACTGTTCCACCTAAAATTCTGAGAGAGAAAACTCCAGAATTTGCTTTTGTACCTACAGAAGAAGATATTGCTTTCCTAATTGCAAAAGATCCAGTAATCAAGCAGAAAGCAATTGACCTAATAGCTGATAGAACCTTAACTGAAGATCAAAGAGATGCTCAGATGAAGGATTTTATCATGATGAAGAATAGACAAGCACTTCAATATGCAATTGATACAGTCAAGAAGGGGCAAAAGAAACCAAGACAAGCAACAAAAGTACAAATTCTATCTTTTATGAAATCTTATTGCTGTCATGTTGGTGGATGGAAGATGATTCAGTTCAAAGGAATGACCCCTGAACAGATTGAAGGAGCTTACTATAGAGTTAAAAGGCAAGATCTTGATTTTGTTCCTATGGGTTCAGAAGCTGAAGAAAGAAAATTTTCCAAAAGGAAAATTAAGCAAAGTGAACCTGAGACAATTAAGAAGACAAGAATTGCTAAAACTACAAGAGTTCAATCTGAAGAGTTCACAGAAGAACAGTTGACTGGTATGATATTGATTGAAGAAGAAGACTTCTATCCTGACCCACTGCAAGTCAGACATCCTATTGTTGATTGGGAAGTTTACACTGCTAGCAATTTTGCTCCATGTTGGAAAATCACAAGGCTAGGAGGTGAAACTTCATCATTCATTTGCTTTGAAGAACTTATCAAAGCATGTGACAGAGATGATCTCAATGCACTGTGGAGATTGGTTCAAGAAAGATTTGATGCTGGCAGTCTGAAAGATGTAAAAGAAATGCAGTTATGGGTTGATCTAAGAAGGCTCTATGAACCAAATTTGACTGACAACTTTTGGAAGTTTGAAACTAGAGGTATGGAAACTACATGGACTTACTATGACTCATGTGAAGTTCATCATGTTTCTACAAAGGCTGGAGTGGATGCATTTATGTTTGCTGAGAAAGAATACCCACTCAGAGCTGGAACTCTCACAGTGATGTTGTCTACAAGCATAAGAGTTCATGAAGATACTGAAAAAGTTAGAGAACTGATAAGAAAGATTCAAGTTCAGTGTTCAAGAGCAGTTGAAGAATTAAGGAGAAAGAAGTGAAGTGTTTGGAAGAATTCCCAAATCCTAAGACTTTATGCAGATTGAAGAAACTTATTGATTTGCAGAGAAATCTTAAGTTTAGGGGAGGATTGTTGGGAATAAAGCTAACAGTTACCACTGATAGGCTTGTGGAAGACACTGCTGAAGAATGCACTAGCAGTGGAAACTCATTACCACTGCTAGTACATATTATTACCACTGCTTACTAGATAACTGTTATGTATTCGTGTATAGATAAGTATAGAATAGATCTTGTGAATATTCTATTTAGATAGCATTATACTTATCTTGTAAAGGACTCCTTGTGCTATAAAAGGAGATCCTAGGTCATGATCATAGGTACGAATTATTCTAGAGAGCTTCAAGGTGTAAGCCTAGTGATAGCTAAGATCACTCGTATTATTATCATTAATAATATTGAAGCTTTGTGTTACATACAACTATACTCACTCACAATACATCATATAAACTGTCTTCTAAGTGTTGTTAAGTAAATTCCGCGTGCTTAATAATATTACTCAAAGTATCAACAACACAAGGTGTGTGTTTAGATCCATCACACAATTTCAATCTCGCTGGGACATAACGACCCAGGGATACAATGTGCTTACACCGGATCATAAATTGATCACTTTCTCTCTCATAGCTTGACTTAGTTGACCGGGAACCCTTGGGTGACTTAGTTGACTGTTTGGGAGGAGTCACGATCAAAGCCGCGGGGTGGTTTAGTGGAAGAGGATGCGGCTGATGCTGGATTTTTGAGTGAGGAAGAGGACACCATTGACTACGATAATGTACATTTGGCTTTTGATCCGGAGAAATCTCCGAACTTTAATTGTTAAACTTTTTATGTATGAACAATTTTTAATTTACTTTTAATTTGTTATGGGATTGTTTTTTTTTTTTGTTTATTATTATATGAATTTTAACTTTCTTGCTTCATTAAACCAAAAAAAAAGATGAAAAAATTATCATATTGATGACGCTCGAATTATCCATATTTTATATAGCGTTATTTGTTAGTTTCTATATGATTTATAAGGACTTTCAATACTTAATTGCATGAAAATACGTTGCAGGTCCTCTAGACAAAGATCTTCTTTAGCCAAGGCAAAATGTACAAATTTAAGATAATCCTATTATAAAGCCTATTCCATGTCAAAAGCACGCCAAGCTTTTATCTCAAGAGCGCCGATTACGGGGGCGAGCATAAATCCATATAATCTAAGTTAAGTCAAGCAAAGCACGCGACCTTCAGCCTCTATTAATGACCCTTTTGGCCCCAAGAAAACTCTTGAAGGTCGCCGTTGTTTATCACCAAGCGCGCCGATATTCTATGAGAAGCATGCCGATCTTTTGTTAATCAGCGGTGTACTTCAGTGCCTGGCCAGTCAACCTCTGCCTATAAATATGGCCTCATTTCGCCTCATTTTACACACCAACACTCCTCCCAACAAATAATAAAGCTCTGATAACATCCATCTCGTGTTCCAATCATCGGGGTGATAGAAATTAAGTCAAAGTTCTAAAAGCGTTGTAATACTATCTCGATATTAATTCAGAAAGTATGTTGATCATTTCGTACACTATTACCACTGTAAGCATGATTACTAAAGCCATATTAGGCTAAACTCCTTATGGTTGCTTGGATATGTTAATATAATAAAGTGTTTGGTTATGGTATTGATCTCTTGTTGATTTCTTGTTTATGTTTCAACCTTGCTGTGTTCTAAACTTATAACCATTGTTTATCTCTTTGATTATAATTACTACTTTAAAAAGGTCGAAAGATTTGGCTAGTATTTTATGATTTTCAACATATGTCTATGTATGTTGATCAATTGAAGGAGAAATCGTTTTTGTATTGAAATAAACAATAAGAGTTTGAAATATCGCAACTAATACTTAGACTTGTTAACCACTCGTTTAAATACTAGCAGACATAAGTCTTGAATCACAAACATAAACTGATGAAACGTTATTTTGACGAAAACAACTTATCATTTGTTAAGAGCAATTGAGATCATTATCATATGCCATCACTGAGTTATAAGAACTATCCAAGTAATCATATCTGTCTCATATTTGAATTTCACAACAACTGCATAAGTCTTCTAAATCATCTTGATTAGTTAATTGATACATAAGATCAAACCTCAGTCCCTGTGGGACGACCTAGTCTTACCAAAACTCTTTACTATAAACGAGGGTTATACTTTTACCCGTGTGTTTTGAGTAATAAGGAAATCGGTAAAATTTGTTTAATAAATATAAAGCTTTCGAAACACATCAAAGTTTTTGGCGCCGCTGCCGGGGACTAGTAGTTGCTCTATTATTAATTGTTTAATCGTTTTTAGTTACATTTAGATTACTTCTCTGTGTTACTTTGCAAAAATTATCCACTCTGTCCTAAATAACCGCCGGTTTTCAACTGAAACCGCCGCTTTTGCACCACGATCACGACGATCTTTTTCACAAAAGCGCCGCTTTTCTGGAAAACTAAAATTCAAAAATTCAACCCAGAAACACGCCGCACTTATCACCTAAGCACGCCGTGTTTATTACCTCAGAAACTGAAAAATGATTCATCCGAATTAAATTTCAGTTGTTCAAACCCTCATAAATCTATTATTGGATGGTCACACGATCATCCAACTCAGAACTGATTAGTCCTTTACCCGAACCTGAAAGAACAATCAATCAAAGACGTAGACGAAACAAAAGAGTACCAATATCACAAAAAGACTTAAGAGCCTAAACTCCGAAAGAGGTAGTCCCATCTGTTGACGATCTCACTCTTTATCGATTCTTTATCAAATTCATCCACCTTCATGATCCTATGGACGAAACTGACAATGAACCTATGTGGGCAAATGAACGAACAGTTGCTCCCCCTCCTGGTCCCGCAATAACTCTACCCAACACTGCTAATGAGTTTGCGATCAAAGGAAACCATCTCACCCTTGTTAAAGGAAATCAATTCGATGGTAGAACAAAAACTGATCCCCATACACACATTCACGAATTCCTTGGAATTTGTGAAATGTTTAGATACGGAGAAACTGAGAATGAAGCCGTCCGGCTCATGATGTTTCCATTATCCCTAACCGGAGAGGCAAAAACCTAGTTAGATGAACTCGACGAAGGAACCATAGCAACATGGGATGAGCTTCGTACCGCTTTTATTAGTCGATTTTTCCCCCAGCCTTATTTAACCGACTTCTCGGTGAAATTCGTGCCTTTTCTCAACAAGATCGAGAAACTCTGACCGAATCATGGTTACGAATGAAAGAAATGCTCAGGAATTGACATGGACATGGTCTAAGTAAAGGGAATATAATTAAAATCTTTTACCATGGACTTGACGAGAGTACTCAAGAAGCTTTAAACGTTGCTACAGGAGGAATTTTCTTGTACAAAACACCAAATCAAGCCTATCAATTACTTGAAGACAAAGTCTTACTCAAACATGATTGGGCTAAAAACCAAATACCCAAATCCGCTCTTTGCAAAATTGTTGCTTTCGCTGATGAAGGCAGTAGTGTTTCTGATACTGACAAAATTATGGCTCGAATGGATGCCACGGCCATCAAAATGGATGCTCAGTATAAGGAAATGAAAGAGAAACGGGAATCTTGCAACAATTGTGGTGGAAATCATTCAATTGCAAATTGCAACGATGATGACACACCTATGTCTCGAGAAGAAGAAGCCATATTCATGCAAACATTTAGACGATCTCGTTTCTACAATGATTATCGTAGTCGAGATAACGACAAATGGCGTTCTAATGATAGACCCGATTATAATCGTGATCAACCTCGATCATATTCTAAAGAAAAACCTGATATCCGAAAACAACTAAGTGAATTCATTAAGTCACAACAATCAACAAACACATTCGTTAGAAACACTTTCAATAATCTCAAAGATAGACTTGAATCCACAACAAGAAACCACCAAGCCTATCCAAAACTTAGAAGAAAAATTCGACAGACTCGCCGAAAAGCAATCTAATAGACCACCAGGATCCCTTTCCAGTAACACTACACCTAACCCAAGAAATAATAACTCTAAACCCTATCAACCACCACCAGCTCGTCATGAGCATGAGAATGCCATAACAACTAGACATGGTACCTCATATGAATCACCCCCTAATCCTAGTCAAACACAACCTACTTTTGAAATTGATAATGAGGAAGAGGATGAACCATCACCTCAGAAAAAGACCAAAACAAAAGAAATTCCTGAAACACCTGTTTTGACCCCATACAAACCTAAAATACCATACCCACAACGTCTCAGAAAAGAGAAAATGGAAGCTCAATATGGGAAGTTCCTAGACATGATTCGAGCCGTTCGAATCAATGTTCCATTAATCGACGTTATTGCCGGAATGCCAAACTATGGTAAATTTCTTAAAGAACTTGTTAGTAACAAAAACAAAATAGAACAAATATCCACAGCCTTCCTAAGCAATGAATCTTCAGCAATAATCCAAAATAAAGTGCCACCAAAATTAGGAGATCCCGGAAGTTTTATAATTCTGTGTAATTTTGATAAAACATTCTCTTGTAATGCTTTAGCTGATCTTGGCGCAAGTATCAATCTCATGCCATATTCTCTCTATGCTAAAATTTCTCTAGAAACTATGAAACCTACGAAAACGAGTGTTCGACTAGCCGATAGATCTTTTCAATACCCGGTTGGAATAGCGGAAAATATGCTAGTCGAAGTTGGAAAATTCACCTTTCCTGTTGACTTCGTTATTCTAGAAATGGAAGAAGACAACAAAGTACCTCTAATTCTAGGAACACCATTCTTACACACAGTTGACGCAATAATAAAAGTTAAACAAAGAAAACTAAATTTAGGAATTGGAGATGAAAGATTATCTTTTTCGATTGATTCAGCCATGAAACATTCATACTCTAATGATGACACATGTTTTAGCATAGATGTCGTTGACGAAATTCTCGGGAGAATTTTGACAATTTGCTAAACGAAGAAGTAGATATTCTTTACTCAATTGAAGGAACAATTCTCGAAGAAAAACTCTATGCTGAGTTTGAAGAATTTATTGCCATGAGCGAAGAAATTAACACTGATGATGAAGAAGATATCATTTTCGAACAAATAACTTTCAATTCAAAATACAAAACAAAGAAATCTATCGAAGAACCACCTATTGACCTTGAACTCAAACAACTTCCTAAACATCTTGAGTATGCTTTTCTCGAAGGAACATCTTTGCTCCGAGTTATAATATCTTCCAAACTCTCAGAAAAAAATAAAGCAGATCTACTCACAGTTCTTAAAAATCATAAACGAGCTTTCGCTTGGAAAACTTCAGACATCCCTGGAATCTGTCCTTCATTTTGCAAACATAAAATACAGATGTTGGATGATAAGAAACCAGTTGTTCAAAAACAAAGAAGATTAAATCCTAATATGCAAGAAGTAGTAAAAAAAGAAATAATAAAACTCCTAGATGCCGGAATTATTTATCCTATAGCCGATAGCCCTTGGGTAAGCCCAATTCATTGTGTACACAAAAAACGTGGTATCACCGTGGTCACAAATGAGAATGACGAGTTAGTACCCACCAGGACAATCACTGGTTGGAGAGTTTGTATTGACTATCGAAAACTCAATGAGGCTACAACCAAAGATCATTTTCCCCTACCCTTTATGGATCAAATGTTGGAAAGACTGGCAGGAAACGAATACTTTTGTTTTCTCGATGGGTTTTCTGGATACTTTAAAATTCCAATCGATCCACTCGACCAAGAAAAAACAACATTTACATGTCCCTTTGGAACGTATGCTTATAGGCGTATGCCTTTTGGCTTATGTAATGCACCTGCTACATTTCAGAGATGCATGATTGCAATATTTCATGACATGATCGAAGAATCTATGGAAGTTTTCATGGACGATTTTTTTGTCTTCGGAAATTCATTTAGAAGTTGTTTGGTAAACCTAAATAAAATGCTTAAACGATGTGAAGAAGCTAATTTAGTCCTAAATTGGGAAAAATGTCACTTCATGGTTAAAGAAGGAATAGTACTCGGACATAAAGTATCTGGAGCAGGATTAGAAGTTGACAAAGCGAAAATCGAAGTAATAGCAAAATTACCACCGCCTATTAATATCAAAGGCATTAGAAGTTTTCTTGGACATGCCGGTTTTTACCGAAGATTTATAAAAGATTTCTCTAAAATAACTAAACCTTTAACAAAATTACTTGAAAAAGATGTCCCATTCAAATTCGATGAAGAATGCATAAAAGCGTTTGAAACATTAAAAGAAAAACTCACATACACACCTATAATAGCAAGTCCAGATTGGAATCTTCCATTTGAGCTAATGTGTGATGCAAGTGAAAGTGCTGTTGGAACAGTACTTGGCCAAAGAAAAGAAAAAAATTTTCATCCAATCTATTTCGCTAGCAGAACGTTAAATGCAGCTCAACAAAACTATGCAATAACAGAAAAAGAACTAATGGCTGTTGCATTTGCATTTGATAAATTCAGCTCATATCTTGTTCTATCTAAGACAATTGTTTTCACAGATCACTCAGCCTTAAAATATCTATTTAAAAAACTAGATGCCAAACCTCGTCTTATACGATGGGTTTTACTATTACAAGAATTTGACATTGAAATAAAAGATAAGAAAGGTGCTGATAATGTTGCAGCAGATCACCTATCTAGAATTGAAAAACAAGATGGTGACGAGGAAGAATTTGAAATAAACGACTACTTTCCAGAAGAAATTCTAATGAAAATAAAAACAGACAAGGAACCTTGGTTTGCCAATTTTGCAAATTACTTGGTTGGAAAAATTCTACCTAAAAACATGACATACCAACTGGTATGTGTTTATACACATACCTTTTATAGACCAAAACCCGACCAAATTGACCAAAAACTAACCCATAAATGCCAAATACTTGTGTTTTTGTGTTTTTGAAAGTGCAGGCATGGATTTATTAGAAAAGGACGAAAAATCACAAGAAAATGACAAAACGAGCACGGGATTTGGAAAAGTGTCTAAAGCCGGAGTCGGGGAAGCTAGTGGTCAAATTTGAGCTCATAATGTCCAAAGTCATCCTCAAAGTTTCAGAAATGGCAAAAGAGACCCTTGGATCATAGTTTGAGAAAGTTACACATTTGGTCCTCCAAGTTTGCAAAATTGTCACTTTTGGTCCTTATGAAGATATATTTGAAGATATGACAACAAAGGTCCCACAACAATCAAGAATATTGATTATGAAGATTGGCAGCTATGGTCCTTATGATTTCAGACTTTACCATTATGGTCCTTGTGATTATCTACACTACATTAACACCAATATTCCTAAAACCCAAAACTGCCAAACAATAATAACCTTAATCCGTAAAACTCACTACACCTATTATCCTACCCTGGCCCAAAAGAACACAAGCCCACTCCCACTCCCTCATATTTAACTTTAACCCACCACCAGTTAAAACAAAACAATAAAAAAGAAATAACGCGCCAGTTACTGTGCTTCTTCCTCCCCCAATTACCCTGCTCACCTCACCTTTTACCAAAGATTCCAAGTACGAGGTATAATCTCTTCTAGAACCTGCCACGTTGTCAGGATGTTGTCATAATCACTCCCCCGTGGCCATTTCAAGCTCTTTTATTGGGTAAGAAAACGTGGCAAAAGGATAAGAGCTACTCCAACGGCTACAACTGAGTGGGATGTCATCATTTTGGATAAGAAGGAGATTGTGTGGCCATGATTGAGATTCTAGCAGCTTCCTAAACCCTAGACTCCTCACCTTGAGCTCGGCTATATAAGCCCCCTGTTTTCACCATTTCTAGTGTGTAGGTTTTATGTAATGAAATGCTGCTAGTTTGCTTTCTCAATAATGTAATCAGTTTTTATTAATAAAAATTCTTACGTTTTAATGTTTTAAATTTATGATCTAGCTTTTACTTAATTTTCATTTTAGTTTAATAATCAGCAAGCTAGTCTCTTTATTATTTTAACTACCTTCTGTAGTTATTTATACTACTTTTATAAACTTTTGCTTGTTAATTTACTAGACTTTTATAAAAAATACAAAAAAATAAATAATAAGAAAATCAATAAAAATATCAAAAGTATGTTAACTTTTATTAAACCAAGCTTCAAATAGCTTATCAGCTTATATTAGCTTTCTAGCTCTTGTAAGTTGTTTATAGCTTAAATAGTCTAAAAACTTCAAAAACTCCACTTGGTCAACGAAAGTCAAATGTTCAGAATCCTATGAAGAATGGTGTTTTGTTCTGTGATTTTGGGAGGTCCTGAGGTGTTGCTGAGGCCTGTTTAAAGACAGGCTTAGATCAAATGAATCCCCTTGTTTAGCTAGGGGTTATCTAGTGAGTTTTCCATTTTGATTTTTGCATCTTTTCTTTGAAAAATCAGCTTAATGTTGTAGATTGTAGCTTTACTTAGTTATTTGCTGCTAGTTTGTGGTTTTGTGTACTTGTTATTTGATCTTATATGCTTTAACATGTTCCAGTTAAGTTCTTGAATTGCTACTGCCTAATATTTGATAAATCTGCAATACAGTGTACCTGTTGTTCTTGGTATGAGATTTATTTTCATTTAGCTTTAATATTGAGTAGTAATTCTGTTTTAAACATAATATCAGTAGGTACAAGGTGAAAAAATAGATTTGTAGTGTTAACCTTATGTTTAAGGGGTGTTTGGATCTTACTATGTTGCTATGTTCTTGTTGTTTATTGCTGTTGTTTTTGGTTGTTATAGGTTACACTAGGTTCCATTAGATCAAAACTAGCATAAAACTCAGTAGGTTTAATACAGAAAGTCAAAATTGCATGGTAACTAGAATCTGTTGGCAATACTTGAAATCTGTTACTGCAACTTTTGTGAATCTGTGAAATTTGTGTTTGTTCTTGTGTTCTGAATGCTTGCAAACCATTAAAGTACACCTAGGATAAGTTTCAATGAGTAGAAATTAGAATAAGTTGTTGAAACTAAGACTTTGATAGATCTTTCAGCACACGTTGATCGTTAGCAATGTTTATGTAATCACAAACACACTAAAAGAAAGTCTCCAATACTTGTATTCTAAAGCGGAAACAAACACAAGTAATAACACAGAATACTAAGAACTCTTTGATCCTCTATGGATCTTTTATAAAGCTAAAACTTTTTTCAAAAACTCGTACATAAAATATAATAAGATGTTCCTTTTATAGACAAGGAACTCTAACCCTAAACCGTTTCACAAGAAACGTATAATCTATAAACTATGAAAGATATGCATTATCTTCTCCTAATAAAACTCATGCATATCCTAACTAAAATACAAAATACGCGGTTTATCTATATCCGCAGAAACACACTAAGCAGAAACTATTCTTCCGCAGAAAGTTATCTTCAGCAGATTCCAGCTCTTCAGTAGAATCCATCAGTAGAATTCTGACTTAGCATAATTCCCAAAAATCCTCCCCTAATCTTGACCTGGTTAAGTTCAAGATTCTTGATAGATCTTAACATCAGCAGAATAAGAGGATTGATATTGAACATCAGCAGCAAAGACTCAAAATATCCACATCTCTATGAGTGACCAAACTGTATATTCCATATCTTTGAAGCAACAAATGACATAATGTACATCAAAACATATTAGTTTCATACTATTCTCATCACATCCAGGTGTGTGAACTTCTGTGAGAGGTGAATCATTGAAAATAATGGATTTGATGTCTCTTTACCAATAGCCATCACTACTGGAGTAGCCAAATGTTTAAGTTCAGGAACTATGGTACATTGATAACCATATGATTTTTAGTAAATCATCAACTATAACGGATTTGAGTTGTCTTTACCTGTAGCCGTTTGCTCAGGACTAGCCAATTCTTAGGTTGTATAAATCACCTTTGGTGAATTGATTACCAAATATGGTTTTCCACTGCCTTTACCACAAGCCACATCCTTGTGGGCTAGTCAATTATTTGGAATCCAAAATGGAAAAATCCATGGTCAATTGAAAACCATTCAACTCTCAGCTGTGAAGCATGGGTAAGTTGAGTACCCAATAGTTTTGAGCAAACTATTACAGCTATCAACAGATTTGTCATGTCTTTACCAAAGCTGTACCCTTTGGACTAGCCAACTTTTTGATGTAATCGACAACATCATGGTAAGTTGATTACCATAAAACACATGTACAACAAAGTTTGTGTTTTTTTTTACTAAGAATAATAAGAAAAACAAAACAAAGATACAACAAAATACCATCAAACAGCTCTGGCAAGCCTGATCCTGCTCTTGAACAATCTAATCAGAGATTCAGCAAACAACCTAGCATTCCCAACTGGATCAGGAGGAATCTCCAACTTGTGTAAAAGCATCTTCTCCATTAGAGGCACAGATAAAGGATAATCCTTATCAATGAACATTATGACCCTTATACCAGTTGTAGTCTCCAAAACATGAACATAAGGAAGAGGATAAAATTTCCAACTTAAAACCTTCCACTTATGATTATTCTTCCAGACTTCATAACCAGTACCATTAGGAGAAGTAGAATCCATAAGTACTCTAAGATCACCCAAAAGATATAATCCAGCAAATGTAGAAGTATGAGAAGCATAATACTTCAGAACCAAATCATAGAGAGTCAGCAAGTCTTGATGATCCACTAGATGCAAAATTTCTTGCAGAAAGGTAAAAGAAAGAGATGTTCCATCAAGTCTATAAATGGTATTAATCTGTCCATTAGAAGACAGTTCCCAGTTAACCAACACATCTCTAATACCCTCTGGCCAATCATCAGGAGATCCCTCTCTAATAAATGAAGATTCATCAGCATCTAGATCCACTTCCCTATGCACAGAAGAAGATGAGATTTTCATCTTTGCCATTCTTTTAGCCCTTCTACCAGGAATATATATAGAATGATGAGAAGAAGGTTCAGTAGTAGAGACATCTGCTGACTCAGGTGTTTCCACTGAAGTATTAACCAATGGAACATCAGCAGTTACTTCAGCAGCTACATTATCATCCATTTGCATCCTAATTTGTGCATCCCTAGCAGCAGCAAGCTCAACTTCTTTTACTTTGATCTAGATCCACTTCCCTATGCACAGAAGAAGATGAGATTTTCATCTTTGCCATTCTTTTAGCCCTTCTACCAGGAATATATATAGAGTAATGAGAAGAAGGTTTAGTAGTAGAGACATCTGCTGACTCAGGTGTTTCCACTGAAGTATTAACCAATGGAACATCAGCAGTTACTTCAGCAGCTACATTATCATCCATCTGCATCCTAATTTGTGCATCCCTAGCAGCAGCAAGCTCAACTTCTTTTACTTTGATCTCATGAATTCTTGCCAAATCAGCTTGTTGATCATCATGCAAGAGTTTTGCAGCTTCTTCACCCAATCTATCCTCCTCCATTTGTCTTCTGGTTCTCTTCTTAGAAGGAATATCTTCTTCTACAACCTTTGCTTTACCTTTGTCAAGAACAGATGTAGCAACAGTAGTAGTTGTATCAGCAGCAATGGAAACATTATCAGCAGCTGGAGAGAGAGAGGCAGCAGATACAGTAGCAGCTTTAATTCCATCCTGCTTAAATATCTGAGAAGAGGATTCTTTACCAATGGAAGACAGAGTAACAGCAAGTTTAGGAGAAAGAAGGCCATCATGATGCATTCTAGTTCTGATTCTATTATAATGAAAGATTAATTGTTCATCTGAGAATGACCAGACTGGCTTCTTAGTCCAAGTATGATTATACAAGACACTACTCTGATTCTTCACAAATTCCCTCATCATAGTTCTTTGCTGTGCTTGGGTAGGAGGTTTATCTTTCTTTGCTTTAGCCTTTTGAGCTGCAATAGCTTTTCTCTTATCAGCTGCATCCTTTTTCTTTTGTTGTCCAAGGGACACTATTTGTGCAGCAAAATTATTTCTATCAAACTCAGCTCCTAGAATACTTTGAGCTAGAGTGGGATTGGAAGCAGCTTGCATAGTGTAAGAATCCCACTGCTCATCAGTAAAATGGTATGATTGTTCATCCAATTCTCTTTGTCTTTCAGGAGGCAAATTTGAAGTAAACTGAGCTGTAAGATTTTGTAATAATGCCTTACTCTTCATTTGATCTTCATACTCTTTCAACATCCTGGCCTGCTCAGCTCTTTCCTTATCAGTCACACAATCTTGATCAAGATCTTCTTCAACAAAAATATCTTTTCCCTTGCCAGTAAGATCCACATCAGGAACACTTGGAGATATCTCATCAGAAGAATCATCATGAGAGATATCCATAATTGGAACATCAGCAGATGCATCATGATAAACATTTTGAGAAGAATCTTCAACTTGAGCAGATGAACCAGCAATGTGAGAGTCCAATACAACATTGCTCACATCAACGGATACTACTGAAGGATCTTCTGAAGTGTGTGCTGGCACTGAAGCTTCTTGTCTTATCTCAGAGGCAATATTCACCATTGGTACCTCTTTTTCAACTTCATCAGGAGCAACAGCACTGTGTACTCCAAGAGAATCCAAGGATGCCTTGTTCAAATACTGTCTCCTCCTTTTCCTTTGAAACTGAATATTCTTCTTTTGCTTTGAAGATTCAACAGCTTTAGAAGAAGGAACATCAGCCATTTGAGCTACATCAGCCAACAATCCAAGAGAGTCCATTTGCCTTCCCTCTTGTTCTTCATCAGAAGAAACCACCAAGTTTCTTTTCCTTTTCTTCCTAAGTTGTGCTTCTAGCCCCTGAACCTTATTCTTTAAAGCTTCAATTTTAGCACCTAGAGAAGATTTAGTGTCTGCAAGCTCTGTTTGAAGATCATCAACCTTTTTGACATACCTGTTGAGCAAATCATATACAGTTGTGAGAGTAATAGGCTCCTCAGCTCCACCAGCAGATTGCTCAGTGGTAATGGGAGCATCATTGGGGCTTTTAGGAGAAACAGGCTCAAATGTAGGAATGCTATCATTAAAAGGCTCTCTTTCAGGACTAGGTGTGGGCAGTCTAGTAATCTCAGGTTCAAAAGGTAAAGTTACTTGTGTACCAAGAGACTGGAGGTTCTCTTCAACATCATGAACTTGCTCATCAGGAGCAATAGAGATAGGTGATGTGTGTGGCCTGGGTGAGCTAGGGGATGGTGGTGGCTGGTCAGGAGAAGCATTGGATGCTTCAGCAGCAATGGAAGGGCCCTCATCAGTGGCAACTGATGGATTACCATCAGAAGCAACACTAGGAGATGATGGATTTCCATCATCAGCAGGATGTGGAGAGGGTGGAGCATCAGCATTATCACCCTCACCAGCATCATTATTGCCTTGTGGCGACAAAGCTGGCACTAAAGGGTGAAATGCCCCTTCATAATTAGTTCTCATAGAAGCAAAGACTTTCTTTATTAGTTTTCCTATGGGACAAAAGGTTTGCTCTTGGGTTGTTATGGCTAATATAATCTGTAAGATTTTAGGGTACATTAGAAGCTTATGCTTTTTCCTTTGAATATTTTCAATCATATTATCAAAGATAAACTTAGAAAAATTATAAGTCAAACCCTTTGAAAGACATACTATACCACAACCCAATTGGGTAGAGAACTGATCCCATCCTCCTGACTTGTTGCTGATACACTGAAGCAATGTGTGCACCAAAAATCTCCACATAGGACAGAACTGATTCTTGTGCCACATGTTTGTTGCAGTGCTTTGGTAGCCAACATCTCTTAAACCAGCAAGGATTTCTTCAGTGTTGGTATGGTAGACACCTCCTTCATCATTCAACCGTAGATGTGTCCTAATCAGTGATTCAGTCACCACATACTCTGTTCCATCAATTGTTGCTACAATCTCTGTGTCAGACCTCTTAGCAGCAGTTGCCCAAAATTGTTTCACCAACGATTCATATATCACATTAGGCGAATGTGTTAAAGCATAATGAATCTTGGAACTCTGCAAGAACTCTACCATTGGATCATATTACTCATGGCCTTTTGTCTTAGTCAGAAAAGCAACCTTGTTATGATCTTTCTTGACTTCAAGAGATGCCATGTGAATATTTTGTGATGAGAGGTTACGACTTAATCAATTTGGGAATGGGTTTAAACTGTTTGATGAGGGAATGAGTTATTTTGGGCAAAGTGATTTGAATTAGGTTATAAAAGGAAGTTACCCAATCGTGGCCAAGTGTATAGGAACAATTTGTTGACCATATCTGACGTGTAAAATAACTTTCAAAAACAACCCTTCAGCAGAATCAATGGTCAATCTGCTGATTGATAGTCAATCAGCAGAATCAATGCAAGTGTATATCGTAAGTAAATATCTTGAGTTTTACTATGCCACCGAACTCGCATTAATGACCATCAATCCTTGAGTTTGTCTATAAAATAACCCCAAATCACTCGATACAGTTATCACTTTTCCCCAATTATCAACAAACCCTAATTTCTCAATAACCTCCCAATTACCATCTCAAATATTTTCTAAACGTGAATCCTATTGAGATATCATCCGATTCATCATCATCTTCAGAGAGCAATGGGTGGGGTAATTATTTTCCACCCGGATGCCCTGAAAAAGCTTGGCAAACCAAGGAAGAGGCTCGTAAAAAGAGGCATGACCTAAATGTTCCTTTACCTTTAACCTTTGATGAGGAATCTTCTGAAAATGAAGACCCATCATTCCTTCCTCCTCATAATCCCAAAAGAAATCAGTTACCACCCTCTTCTTCGTCCATCCAATTGGCTTCTTCTTGCTCTCGAACAAGGACCAGAAGTGCCAATCCATCTTTACAACCATTGTCTTTGCCTTGGTCAAGGAGATCTAACCCTCCACTTCCAAAATCAAGAGAAGTAGTGATTGGTCTTCCTACTCCAAGATCTGGTGCTTGATATGTGCTATTTTACACATACTTTTGACCTTAGTTTAAGTGTGTAAAAGACCAAAAACTAACGTTAAACGCCAAAGATATCGTGTTTTTGTGTTCGTGATCGTACAGGAAAGGATATTGCATAAATAACATCAAAATCAACCAAAAAGCCTAAAACAAGCACGAGATGTGAAAGAGTGTCACAAAGCCGAGTCAATGATGAAATCTACTCAAGGAAAGCCCAAGTCGACAAAGTTATTTCTTAAAAGCTCAAAAAGATGGAAGAAACGCTTAATCAAAGTTGAAAGATATTCATGAGAAGAAGCTTTTCAAAATTGAGCAAGTGAACGTTTTTACATCTTTGAAGACCTTTGAAACACGAGTCAACTTAAATCCTCAAGCTACTGAGTGTTACATTTAATATTTAAGAACGTTTAATAGATTGTAACATAGTTTTAGTGATCTTTTCATGAGTTGTAAAGGTTCAAGGGCTAAACATGCAACATTGTCAAACCTTCTAAGCTCTTGAACCATAAATAGATATCACCACCTCATTTAGAAGGTTGGTTAGAATTAGATTAGATGAGATAGGATTAGGAGTAGGTGTAAGGTAGGTGTAGTTTAGCTTATTTTCATGTCTTAGTGTAACTTTTATTAATGCAAGCTTATTTCACGTCTTATTTTCTAGCTTATTTGAGTTCTTTACAAGCTTTCTTTTACAAGTCTTTAATCTTTTAAGCTTATTTACATGTTCTTAATCTTTCTTTAAGGCTTTTATAGACTTTTCACCACCTTTGCATGCTTTCTTAAAATCGTATGTTTTAATATGTTTAGAGCTTATTTTTATGTCGCGAGCTTTTATAAGCTTATTTTACATTTTAATCTTTCTTATTAAATGAGTTTTACAAAAGTTTTCATTGGTTTTCAATCTTTATTTCACGTTAAAAATGATTTTTAAGTTACAAGCCCTAATCTAGCGAGTATGATTTTAATAGTTTAGGGTTTAGCAAGTTTTGTTAAATGATAGCGAGTATGGTCTAGGGTTTAGCGAGTTGGGACCAAGTTCTAGCGAGTATGTTTTTTTTTGTCTAGCGAGTATGTGTTACTTTAGCGAGTAGGAACTGTTTGTTAGCAAGTATGGATACAAGTGTTAGCGAGTATGAGATTAAGTCCAGCGAGTAGCATTAACATGTTAGCGAGTATGATATTTTAAAAGCTAGCGAGTATGGGTTTTCTATGTAAGATAGCGAGTATGGAGACTTATATATTAGCGAGTATGGGGCAGCCAAAACTAGCGAGTATGGTGATTTTGATTGGTAGCGAGTTTGGTTTATTTTGTTTAAGTTCTTTTCTTGTTTCATTTTTGTTTCAAGCCGAGTTAGGCTTTTATTTTCCCTCATCGTTTATCGAGTGAGGTTTCATTTTTCTTAAATTTAAACGTTATGCTATCGAAATTTTCTAAAATCTTTTTAGTGTCGTTTCTTATTAAAGTCTTACGTCTTTTCATTTTTAATCTTACCTTTTATTTACGTTAAATGTTTTTACAAGTTTTCAATTATTTATCGCTTTGTGTTTTTAATATGAGTCTCGAGTAGTTTAAATCGTGTTTTGCTTAGTGGTTCGAGTTTGTGAGTTAAGTGAGAGTGTTAAACGTTTGTGTTAAATAATCGAAAGATTATTTAGGCGTGTGATTTGATTACTCAAAGGACGAAAACCTTTGGACGATTAATTCACACGTTTAGAGTTGTTATCCTTTCAAAATATTAATCAAAAACTAATCTAGAGAAAGGAAAATAACTCGTCACAAACTTTTACCTCAAGCTTAATGAACTTATTCGCGTCGCTTTGCAATCACATTGTCTTTTAAATTCATTTACCGCTTTCATTTCTTATCGCACTTTAATTACCGCTTTATTTAGTCGCCTTTATTACATGCTTCTTTACTTGTTTTCTTATTTCATGTCGTTTTACCGCTTTCCTTTACTTTAATTTGTCATTGTAGTATAAACAAAACAAAACCTTCTTTTAAACCTATTCACTACACGTAGCTCACGGTCTTGAGTGACGAGATCCATATTCAACCCTCGTTGGGACAACGATCCGTGGTTTGAGCTTGCACTTTGCTCCCGCGACACATCAGTTTTTCGCCCCGCTGCCGGGGAGCGGTTGATAAGATTAAGTCGTTCGATCGTTCGAGTAATGTGTTTTGGAGATCCTTCTTTCGAGAAGTTAACGCTTTTGTAAATATTTTCAAAATATAAAATCACAAAAACATTTTCTCTTCAGAATTGTTTTCACTTTTGATTTCCAATTTTCATATCCAAAAAGATTTTCCATTTCAAAATTTGTTTTCACTTTTGATTTCTACTTTTCTAAACTTAAAAATCCAAAAAGATTTTCCATTTCAAAATTTGTTTTCACTTTTAAACTTTTCATTTTTCAAAACATAAAAATCCAAAAATATTCTCCTATTCTTCATATCATGGCAGGTGCACGTTCTATGGAGGAGGTGCTCAAAATTCCGGTACATCTTGAGAAGGCCATCGTTATCCCACCGATTTTAGCAGATGAATATCGAATTAACGTCGAGTTACTTGATTTCATTGAACCTTTCTTTGGTTCCGAAAACGATGATCCTTACTCCCACATCAGCAGATTTTATCTAATAACCGATACTTTCAAAATTAACCAAGGCCCTGATGATGTGGTGAAGCTAATCTTATTTCCGTTAACGCTTAAAGGAGCAGCTTCGAGATGGCTTGATCGTGAACCTCCTAACTCTATCACCACTTGGGACGATTTAGCATCAAAGTTCTTGAATCGATTCTATCCTCATTCCAAAACGCTTGAAATTCGAAAAGAAATCATTAATTTCCAACAACGTTTTGATGAGTCTTTTGCCGAGGC